>OX393584.1:0-97315 GCA_947652605.1 Elmis aenea | reverse complement strand
TTTTTACACAGACTTATACAAAATTTAATTCTCTTTCGAAAAACATTAATACTGTTTTTATACCTAAAATTCATATTTTCCGAGATATCGCGATTTTTATTGTTAATTATTAGGGCAAAGTGATATTTTTCAAGTAGGCTATGAAAAGTAGACAGCGGTAATTTTGAAACAATAGAAAGAAAAAAACCCAAAAAATTATAATTTTAAGTTTTTTGCCTACACATTTTTGACATATTTTTCATGCCTTATGTGGTGGTTGGTCACCGTACCTGAGAAACAGTCAGAAACAGTGACTGACAGTAACTTTTAGCTTTTCTATACTCTTAAATGTAAAATGATAACAAAACTAAAGTGGTTTATTATGTACTACTTAAAGAAAATGAAGCTAATATATGAATCATTTAAAAAACCTTGAGGTTAGATCAGACCGACCAATGGGGTCATTCTAAACAGATGAATCTTCCTTAGGTGTAAATACATTTTACTGTGGTTACCAATGTTTGCTTTGTTTGCTATTGAGATTATGATTGTTATTAACAAAGGTAACCACAGTAAAATGTGTTTTACACCTAAGGAAGATTCATCTGTTTAGAATGACCCATACAATAAGTGACGACGAGTTTGGACAGTAGCATTCGTTGTGCCAACCGTAAAATATAAAAACAATGCGTATCGAAACAGACCTATGACACGCATTTGCGTGTTCTAAAGAGTACTTTAGTCGCAAAATACAAAAACTATTTTTTGTATGTTTACAATATGACACTTGTTTCTACTGAAAACGGTACCAACCATGTTTTTTTTTTAAATGTAATATTAGACAAGTCAGTATAAATCTTTTTTTAATCAGCGTCTTTTTCGCGTACCCAATACATTATCAATGGATTTTTAGTACTTGGCAAACGATCAAACTCAATTATATGAAAAATATTGTGGCCCTGATAAGAAACCCCCATTCAAACGTAAAATTGTAAAATTACAACTTTTTTATGAAAAAATGTCAAAAATGTGTAGGCAAAAAATTGAAATTATAATTTTTTGGTTTTTTCTTTCAATTGTTTCAAATTACCTGTCTACCTTCATAGCCTACTTGAAAATATCACTTTGCCCTAATAATTAACAATAAAATCGCGATATCTCGGAAAATATGAATTTTAGGTGAAAAACAGCCTTTATGTTTTCGATAGAGAATTAAATTTTGTATAAGTCTGTGTAAAAAAATATAGGGTGTTGTATTTAAGAAAAATGAGTTATCGATGTTTAAAGTTTCACAAGTTTAACCAAGCGTAAAAAACCCCCTGTATAATATTTTAAAAATGTAGATAGTGCAAAGTGTTAATTAATCTATTGTCAATGTAATTTCCAAGCGAATTTATTCAGACTTTTTAAAGTTTCCAAATGTTGAAAATTTTTGAAAGTACTGCATTTTCATGAAAATGCAATTTTCACGAAAACGGTTAACTTTAGGCCCATATAACCTTATACATCTTTTGAATCAAATTTAAAGAGGAATCCAAAAATGCATAAATATACAGGGTGTTCCATAAGAAAAAGTATAACTTTGATATGCCACTCTTTTTTGGAGCACCCTGTATGTTTAAAAATATTTTAAAAATGTAGCACTTATTGACTTACATAATCAAACCACGAAAAAAGTTTGAAAATATATACCGTTTCGCCATAAAACTCCGTGGCGTCCGTCGTGACTCACCCTGTATACCTACTTGTAATCATAAATATTTGTTAATTACATTTTTCTCAATTTTTTTAAGTACAGTAAGTTTTCTTAAGATCTTTAATTTGTTTGTAGAAATAAAAGGGGACAAAGGTTAAATATACCGATATATGATGACGATTCGAATGATCTAAGTGACTACGGAATTGGTAGTAGCAGTTCGAAAACAAACAGCATTAAAGACGTCGACACTGATGATAGTGGTAGTATATTAGTAGGTTACAACGAAGTATTTGTAGCATAAATAATTAATTGTGTTCTCCTTCCTATTAGGATGAAAGGGAGAACTGTGCCTTTGACTTGACAAAAGATACATCAAGTGCATCGAACCACAGTCAGAGCGAAGATGAAGTAAATCCTACAAGAATAAATGGCAGTGAAAACAAGTTCATAGCACAATCATTAGAAACAAACACCAATAAACAAATCAAATCGCAAATTTTAGCTAAATCTCCCCCCAAATTCAATCATTTAAAGAATAAACCTGCCTTGCTAAATAAACCAGTTACGTTGAGAAAACCAACCGGTAACTCAGTATTAGAATCAAAATTACACGTAAGTAATTTAGAAACCAAAACAGACCCTCAGCAATACACATATGAAGGTGCAATCCAAGACTATAGATCCCGAATAAAATCAAAAATTAATGATTCCATATTTAACAAAACTGATAATCCTTTAAAAAGTAAAGAGTATACAGAAGCACAGACTCTTGTACCCAAAGGCAACATAGGTAAATGTAAAGAAATTTTTGAAATTGAAAAGCCTGTAGAAATTCATCATTTTGAATCGAACACGTCACGACGATTATCAGAAGATTTTGCCAATACACAAAGTATTAGAGAACGCCTTAAAAGTTTAGAAAAGTGCACTGATCAATCTTTAAAAAGCATAGACAAAAATGATTCGCAACTGTTATCCATAAAAGAAAGAATAAAAGATTGTAAACAGCAAAATGAAATGGATTCCAAAAATAATAATAACATGACAGATCACGATAATGCCAAACTTATTGAACATAAAAACGATAATAATAATATGAGTAAGCCACAAAGTAACTACTTTTTTAACAAATCAAACAGTAATTCTAGCATCAATAATGAACCGAATAATGACAGGAGATCTAAAGAACAAATCGTGGATAGGTCATCTAGTCCAGAAGCTGAATTGTTTATAAATACACTAAATATGTTTAGTAGAGATTTGGATACAATACTGGGAAAATCAACATCGAGTCTTAAAAATGATTTAGACGAATATTGTAATAAACCAAACTATCCGGCTTCTACATCTTCTTTAGAATTGATTGGAGTTTCCTCTGATCGAGAAGATAGTGGCATCCACACTGCTGATGTTTCTTGTTCAGTTAGTCAAGCTGATGAACCCATAGAAGATACAAATTTATATTCCAATGCTATACCAAACTCTATAGAAAAACTGAAACAAGAAAATGAAATGGAATTTACGAAACAAAGTGAAATACCACAGGAACAACCCAAGTGTGTCAAACAAATGGAGGAAATGCCCAATACTTTACCAACAAAAGTTGAAAAATTGCCAGAAAATAAAGTAACAGCAGAGCTTTTATTAGGGACCATAAGAAACACTATTAAAAACTCTTGTTCCGTAATACCTTTAGACAACATGGATCATCAAATTGTTTCAGATAAAAATGTTAACCGAGTGGGCAATAATAATACCAATTTAGTAGTTGCAACTAGAGAATTTTTAAGTACAATCCAGCAAGATGCACATGCTCGATTTTCTTTTGAAAAAGAACACCAAAAGTCCTTACCAGTCAAATCATTAAAAACTACAGACACCATATCAATTAATAACATTTCTCCATCCAATAATAAATCACCTTTCATAGCAAAAAATGTTATGTCAGAAAATTCAGAACCGACTAAAGAACTCAAACTAAATATTAATAAAGAAACCAAACCAATTATATATGAAAATGTTATAATATCAAGTAATACTGTCTCTGAAAATAGCGTGTACCCTATTGACTGTGTATGCGATGGCTTCTTCACAAACAGTTTTCCTTTAGGTCCTTTAAAGGCAATGGAACCACCAAACGAAAAACCTCCTCCACCTCCTTCCACAGACGATGAAGATACTATAAACATCCGAAATGAGCCTGTTATTAAAAGACTTAATTCTGCTAAAAGAATTAAAAAAGAGATTCATATTAAACGATCGAGTTTTTTGGGCCTTGATGAACCAACTGATGATCAGTTGGATCCAGAGATTACTGTAGATAGACCCCCTGATATCAATAGTTTTCTGCAAAAAGAGTGTCAATTTGAAAAATCTCTTTATCAAAAATTTCACGGTAGTCGAGAAGGTGGCTTAAGTGAAGTTGAAAGTCAAGATTCAGGCCTTGAAAGTGAAAGAGGACGTCTTTCTAGTGATACATGGTGCAGCAGTGTTGCAGACTCTAGTATGCCAGTGCATGGAAGACAAGATAGTGAGGTAAATCAATAATAACCCTTTTCGGTCAGTTTCCATTTTGTACATTTTTTTATTTGAATTACTTATGAAATATTACCTTTCACTGATTTGTTTGTTAAATTGTAGCAAACGAACAGTATTACTTCGGAGGAAGATGAAATAATGAAAAAGGAGAGAGAAATTATTGAGATGGTGGAAAAAGAAGAGAAGTCACGTGATAATGACTGCAGCATTCATAATGGACCAAAATCAACAGCTTCCGAAGTATCTATAGCACCTTGTGATATTTCACGTAATAATTTTTCAAGTATGTCTGTACAAAAGGAAACACATGATGTAAACTTTTATCACCAACCACACGAAGCGCATAAAAGTAACTTAGACTTAAACGATAAAGATTCTGAGGTAATGTAAAAAATACTTTCGATTTTGTTATATTTAAAGCAGGGCATGAAACCGGTTTTTTAAACCGGTTTAAAAAACCGGTTAACCTTTATTTTTTGTCCAAAATTGTGATTTTTAACCAAAACCGAAACCGTTATTTTTAAAGGCAAAAAAAACGGTAACCTTTAACCAAAATAATAAAAAACCGGTTTTTTAAACATCTCTTTTCAATAAAAATTATTTTGAAAAAATACAAAATCTGTATTAAATGTGATTAGTTTACAAATAGTAATTACTGAATGCTTGATTGTACATATATTATAAAATTATAAATAGATAATATCTTTTTATACTTTGCATTCCAAATCTGAATAGTGTTAAAAACCGGTTAAATTAACCGTTTTTTTCAAAACCGGTTTTTTACGGAAAAAACCGGTTTTTCAACAAAAACCGTTATAAAAATAAAGTTCTTGATTTCGGTTAACCGTTAACCTAAATGTTTTTCGGTTTCTAGCCCTGATTTAAAGTATAAACATTGAGTAATACTAAGTAAAAAAATTTCAATAATTTTAATTAGTAACTTATTTGCATCTTAAAATTGCAGTTGTATTTTATGGTTTAATTTAAGGTTTTAAAAGTTGAGCATGAACTTCTGCAGTTAGAACGAGAAGAGTTGAAACGGCAGAAAGAAAATTTGCTTTTTCAAGAAAGTCGTTCAAAACTTCATCAAAAAAACAATAGACACTCTTTGGAAAATATATGCGATAGTGTAGATGTATATCCACAGTACCTAGATTTTAATTATCGAAAGTCCATGCCAGAACTACAGCAGGATTTGTGTTCACCTAAAGAATACTGCAAACCTTTACCTGAAGTTCCTAATATATATTACAGTCGTCTTCCTGATATTCAGTATCGAAAATCAATGCCTGATATACATCAGGCAAATCAAAAATCAATTCTAGACGGTAAAAAAAATGGATCTGAAGTACAAAGTGAGATACGTGTACCTTTGGAACATCGCAAATCAATGCCAGAATTGCAACATGAACTACGGATGTCTGCTTTCCAGTCACCTCCACATATTAAAAGACAACCCATTATGCCTGGGAAACCAATTAGACCATTAATGAAAGAACAGAGAGATGAACGATATCTAATGTAAGTTGCAAAACATTAGTGGGGGGTTCGTCACCCCTTTTGTGTGGGCTCATTGAACTCTTGCTATGCCACTTCCCTGCAGTTATATTATGTGCGCTCGTTTTCATTAATAGATACACATTTTTTAGGTTTAATCCGCAGGAGTCGGATGCGTTACGTTATCAGAATAGTAAATGTGGGAGGGCTTTAGGTAGACCAGGTCTTCATGCTTTAAGTGCCGTTCCTAAACCTAGACATATACCAAATGACAACTGGATTCAACCAAAAGCCAATCCTGAAACTAAAAGCTATAGCCAGCATTGGTTGTTTCAAGTATGTTGCAAATAATATTCATAGGATGATAATTTTTTTGTGATTCCTTATTATGTATTACAGGAAGCAGAACACAGACGAATAGTGGATCAGCAAAAAAATATAAGTTGGCAGCAACCCAGGCAAGAGAAACATATTCCAGAACCTATTATTCAAACACTAACACAGAGAGTTCAGAGTCGAACTAGTCCTCCTAACAAAGCCCAGCTATCCAGAAGGTATTAATTGCACACGAGTTACGTTATTACTTATTCATATAATTGCCGTGCGTAGGTCAGATAATAGTCCAAATAAAGAATTTTCACAACGTTCATACATTGGTCATCCACATACACTGGGACATGCTTCTCGAATGTCGTATCCACCTAACGCTTTAGAAGATACTCCAAGTCAAATGTTAAGTGTCAGTGGTAAAAAGAAATGTTCCTTCTGTGGAAATGAATTAGGTATTTATTTATAATAGATTCGCTAGCTGTATTCCAAAAAGAGGAGAGTGAGTCCATTTCTTGTCTATTAAAAAAACAATTAATGGAAATTTGGAAATGTTTTTAATTCATACTCAATTTGTAAAGCCTGAACTTGTATATTTCTGAGTTTTGGTTTTGCTACAGATGTTAACAATGTTAACATCGCACACAGAGAACTACTTTATGATTTTGCTATTTGTCAAGAGTCATTATAATAGTCAACTTGACTTTTACAATGAAAGTATGCCAATTACTGACCTAAAATAATTTTACTAGCTAAATTTTTGTATATTTTATATTGGTGCAGTAATAGGTGCGTTCGGGACGTACGCTCTTTTTGCTTTATTTGCTCTTTTTTGCTCCACAGCGTTCGGGACGCGACTTTGGAGTAAAAAAGATCGCTCCGAAGAGCGTTCGGGACTGCATAAGTGGAGTAAATAAATCTACTCTAATTTGCACCACCTCTGAAGCTGGGGCAAGCTGAGCTCGCGAAAGAAGACATGCGCATTACGGATTGTCTACGTTTGAATTCTTTGAATTGCCAGGTACAGCATAAGAATAAGATACAGTTTACATCCAGGCTTCGTGTTATTTTGTTGCATTAGTTAACAACAATTTCTTGTGGACAGTAATTAACTTTCGATGTAATTCCCTATTATTAAAACAAAATTTTGGGAAGTTAAATGGTTTCATATCATGACATTTTACATCAATTTTATAACCAAATAATCTAACAAATTCGAAGCAATACAATTTGTTGCTTGTTTTACTTACAATGATGTCTGATTAGACCGGTCTACAACAAAATAGTGAGGTTACCTTTATATTTGAAATATCCGCTGATTTTCTGCACTTACACGTCCCGAACGCACAAGATTTACTCTTGGAGGCTCTGAGACCACGTGATTACAATCTTACTCCAATCCACTCCAATCTGGGAGCGTGCGTCCCGAACGCACCTAATAGCAGAAGTGCTGTTTTTTATTCAAATACTTAAAAGTTTACTTTTTGCGTATGGTGTGAGATTTTTATGGTAAAATAAAATAAGCAAAGAAAAAAGTATTAAATTAACTCAAATCAATCAAAATGGTGTAATAATTCCTTAGTAGCTAGCTTTAGTATTAACTTAAAAAAAATAATTAATTGATTTTAAATATTTTCAGTAATTTTGGTTTTGACTGTATTTAATTTGAGTTTTTTTAAATTTTAAACTATTGGGATATAATGTGTAAGATATTATTTATATTGATAATAGTCTATACCAGTGTTTCCCAAACTGTGGTCCGCGAACCCCCAGGGGTCCGCAGACTGTTCCCTGGGGGTCCGCAGGCAAAGTCTTGAATCACATGTTTGAGCTACGGGTTGAAGTGGGACTATTCTTAATGGATAAAGATTTTTATTTGAAAGACCGTTTTAATAGTTACGCTTGGTTAATTAAGATTGCATATTTAGCAGACATGTTCTCCCATTTAAGTGACAAACTTAAGTTTGTTTGCAGGGGAGTGCAATAAATATTTTCAAGTTAGAGCAAAAAACAGAAGCTATGGTCAAAAAGTTACATTTATTGGCGATTACATTACAAAATAATCATTTTGATTTCTTTCCTAACTTACAAGAGTTCATCGAAAACTCAGAAAAAAACCGTACCCAACGAAATTGTTGCAAATATGACTCCGCACTTACAAACATTGAAAATAACTTTCAGAGATTATTTTCCTGAAATGCAATGAAATATCTCGTGGATCAGTTTCACTGTAAAATCAGTGAAATTACAAACAACTGCTATTTAACAAGGCAAACTTGTTAAGGTATCATGTAATAAAGATTTAAAAACTTAGTTTAAAGAAACTAGCCTCAGTGACTTTTGGATCTCAATGCAAAAATTTCACCTTTACTAGCTAAAAATGCGTTAAAAAGTTACTTCCGTTCTACTCAACTTATTTGTGCAAACGGACGTTTTCTTCATAAGTTTATATTAAAAATAAGCAAAAGAAACGTTGACTGTGAAATTAGATTTAAGAATGTATTTATCCGGAATTAAACCCGAGATTGATAAAATCGTAGGCACAAGGCAACACCATGTATTACTTAGTTCTTCAAAATAAAATATTTTGTTAATGGTGTAAGGTTCATTTATGTTATATAAAACGAGTAAAAGAATTAAAAATAGTTGTTTCAATTATAATACCTATCCTTAAGAGGGGTCCGCCGTAAAATCTGTGGAAAAATGGGGTTCGCAGACCGACAAAAGTTTGGGAAACACTGGTCTATACAATACTATACTATACTATACTATATATACTAGGGATTCTGAGTCTCGACAATTTTTTAAGCCCGGGACTCGAGACTTTTTTTATCAAAGTCCCGGGAACTCCCGGGACTTCGAGACTTTTGCGAATTTTACTTACATACCAGAAAATAGTGGTTTAACCCGTCAAAAATGACGGAAGATTTTATAAAGTGCAAGAAAGATTATGATATATTCATATACTCAAAATTCGTTGGCTATTTTCACTGTAAAAATTAAATTATTTCTTGACAATGACATTGTTTCTGAACGCACCCGCTAAATACTTAAAATTGCTTCTTTACAGCTTTACACATATCGTGATCGTGAATCGGTCGTGACAGTTGACAGTTTTTTTTTTTTTTTAATTACACCAAATTCACAGATTTTGTTTCTAAAGCATTTATTTTATGAATAAAGACTAGTAGTAGGAGTAGTATTATTATTTTTAATTAATTCTTCATTCTACAGTACATAATATATATATTTCCAAGTAAATGCCTATTTTAAATAAACCTAATAATTTTCATTAAACTTTAAAAAACATCAGGCATAAGTAAAATATATTTTAACTAATAAACTTAACAATTATCCTTTAGCTTTAAAGCAGACAAGAAATAAACATAAATAATTAAATATGGCAGGCAAAAAATTTAAATAAAGTAAAGTAAATACTGATTGTTAGTATAACCTATAAACATAAAAAATTATGAAACAAAATATTTTTGTTAAACTCGTGGCAGTAAAATTTGTTTAAAAATTAGAAGTATAAAAAATTTATTTCAGTGTTCTTTAACATTTAGTCTCGTCTCGAGTCTCGAACTAAATGTCCCGGGACTCGAGACTAAGAAAGTCCCGGGAATTCCCGGGACAGAATCCCTAATATATACTATATCTATACTATACTACTAAGTTGCTATCAGAATACTGAGATTAAAGTTTCATCAGCAAAGAGAATTTGTATAGATAAATATATAAGCAAGATGTAAATTATGTAAAATCAGCCACGAAGCAAAAAAAGATTTTTTATCATTATTATGAGACATGGGAAGAACTAATCAGTTATATCGACAGATCTTATACCATTCATTTCCATAATTAAATTTTCATGACGTATTGCAATGCACATTAGTTTAGTCTAAAATTATTTTTTTTTGGCAGGTCGAGGAGCGGCAATGATAATTGAGAGTCTATGCCTATTTTACCACATGGAGTGTTTTAAATGTTGTGTATGTCATATGCAACTTGGAGATGGTTTGATGGGAACAGATGTGAGAGTACGTAACCAGAAGTTGCACTGCCATAACTGCTATTCAAGTGACGATGGAGTTAAATTTAGTTGCGTATGATTGTAAATAGTGTTTACATGTACAGATTTATAAATGACGTATATCATTTATTTTGTATAGTATGTAGGTAAATCACGGTTAACTTACGATTGATTTAAAGAAAGATTTATATATATATATATATTGCAAAATGATTTTTGGAATCTATCCGCATTGAAATGTTTTCATTTGCTGCTCTACGCTTTGGCAAAATATTACAGCTGTGAAAACCAAAAAAACATACATACTGTTACAATAGTATCCCAATATTATAAATTCTGATGTTAACATAAATCAGACCGCTCGTGTTGATTAACAGGCTTTGACAATAACGTCACCGACTGGTTGCTCGGATCCAGACTCCACATGAACTTTTTTTCAGTGACACCATTCTGATATGTATTAAAAATAGTATAAGTGGTGCCAAATCGACCCTCTTAATATTCTGTTTTTGTAATAAATCGTATGTTTTGTTGAAGGATAAAGGGTTTAAAATAATCAGTTAATATGTATAGTTAGTTACTTGTATAACTGTTATCCATTTACTGTAGCTTTGTATACATTGCAATACTTACTTGTAAACAATAACTTATAATTTACATTAGCTTTGTACACATTGCAGTACTTCTAATAGTTTTAAGTTCATATATTTGTTTATATAAGATTTATTTATTGTGTGACTGGAAGTCTTATATCACACAGCAGGCTTTTAGTGAAAAATAATATAATATTTGTTGCAGTTTTATCTTTCATTGTTCAGGTTAATCATGATTGTCATCATACAAAGTTTCAAATGTATTAAATATTCCGCCCAATCGTACCTCTACACCAATAACCTCTCATGTACCGGCCTTTGTTGGAAACGTTAAAAATAATGTTTTTTAAAAGTTCAATTTCTTCTCCATTGAACGCTATTTTCTGTTTTTTTTTGTCTGAGGACTTATTTTTAGCTTATTTTTGCTTCCAACAAACTATAATCATATTTTGTTTAATATTGTGTCCATAGTTTGCATTTCATTTCAATTTTATTTCGTAACACTAGTGTTACACAATGTTTTTAATATAAAAGGCATCTTTTTGTCATAAACTAGAATGTAAAAGGCAAATATGGTAAAAAAAAAAGTCGTATAGTCATTATTGCATTCAAAAATAATGTATTTTAACTGGACTTTGTGCAAATATGTAAACTAAGATTGCAATCTCTTTATGTGCCGTTTCTTACCAAAAAATATTTTGATGGCATTGTTTGACAAAAAGGCTTAATGTTGACAAGATGTTAGCTCTTTTTCATTTATAAATAATAAATAAATAACTGGTTGCGTTACCACAGAGTTTACGTAAACAAAACTGCATTTTTTTTTTAAATGCACGACTACTACAGTTACCATTTTTGTGATGAACATGAAAAATTGCCACTTTCGCTCAAAGAAAAGTTGGTGTAAGTTAAAGTGACCAGACGTCCCGGATTGTGCAGGACAGTTCTGGATTTGAGTTGTTTGTCCCGCATTGAAAACTGTCCCGGATTGGCTAAGCAACATTTTAACAATTTTTGCAATTGCACAAAGTTGCCAATACTAGATAGCGCTGACATGTTTAATGTATTTTGGACTCATTTTTGAATTACCAAATTCCTGACATTTTGGAACCTTCGGGAATTGCCGACATCATCTTTATTATTTAATGTTCGTATTACACCAGTAATAAAAAATTAAAATTTTATTTAGCAGCGCTAAAATTTATTTTATGTTTTTAATCATAAACTTTTTAGAATAAGATAACATTAAAACTACTATAGAGTTTCCTAAATATTATTATATATTTCAACATTCTACAATAAGTCTGCGATAAAAGTTTTACTATTTAGGCATAGGTGTCCAATTTAAATGAATTTTTATACAACAGAATTTGTTAAGGGCAGTTTATTTTGAAAGAGTAAGTAACAATATAATTTACATTAAAATAGTGGTCAGATAATCAAATAAATATTGATATTAGTTTTAGAGATTTAAAGTTGGGTGTTTGGTTTAGGGCTGGAGTGCGTTCAGGAATTCGAAACTGGTGTGCTGTGTGTCAAAAACCGCGAATGCATAGCGTTCAAAAATTCGTTTGGTGTGCACACAATATGCACATTTTACACCCCACCTGGGACGGGTGTGCGCACCGGTTGATACACTACAAGGCGCGCACCAACACCAGTTTCGAATTCTTGAACGCACTCCTGTAGGTATCCTTTTTAATTAAAATAATCGGTTGTGGTACCTGTGGCGCCATCCATATTTTGTTGGTCAAATTAATAATTTGTCGTGGACGTTTCGCGTTCACATGTGTCACTTTTTAAGTGGTCTTGATGATGTTGGATAGTTTATCTCATTTTTGGTAAAATGTTTAAAATCATACTTGTGTGTACCTTTTTGGCTTATGTTACGTGTCAAGAAACCATAAATACAGATATTTTAAACAAAAATGTTGAACGAAATATCGATTTATCGTCCCAGTTGGTGAAGATTACAACTACTATAACCTTAGAAAATACCGGCAAGGACATCGTTCGAAATTTCCTTATTGTAAATGAGCCAAATATCGTTGGTAATTTATCCTTTATATCAGCTAAAGATTCTCTAAAAGATGATCTCACTATATCGAAAGCAAACATTGCCAAACATTCCGACAAACAATTTTATGGTGTTAAATTAAATCAGCCGCTATTGACTGGAAGAACAACTACAGTGGTATTAGAAACTATATTTACAAACTGTGTAGAACCGTATCCTAGCAGTATAAGTCAAAAAGAAAGACAGCTAGTCAGATATTATGGTAGTAATTATTTCTATACACCTTATACTACCATCAAGCAGACCACAACTGTTACTTTGAGCTCAAGAACAATTGAAAGCTATTCAAAATTAAAACCTGTTACTCAATCAGATTCAACAATTACTTATGGTCCTTATAATGATATCAGTGCCTTTACTTTCGATGAATTAGTTGTGCACTATGAAAATAGTTCTCCATTTTTGACTGTGACCCGTCTAGAGCGCCTTATTGAAGTTTCCCATTGGGGTAACATTGCGGTTCAAGAAAACATTGATATATTACATACTGGTGCCAAGCTAAAAGGTCCATTTTCTCGTTATGATTATCAACGTGATACAGGCAGTACTCATCATAGCATTAAATCTTATAAAACCATTTTACCTGCAGCTGCTCATAGTGTGTATTATCGAGATGGCAATGGAAACATCTCTACGTCGCAAGTGAGAGTACGTAAAGATTGGATTGAACTTGAACTTCGCCCAAGATTTCCACTCTTTGGTGGCTGGCGCAGCTCTTATACCTTGGGATATAGTGTTCCAAGCTATCAGTACTTATACAAAACTACCACCAACCAATATGTTCTTCGTATGCGTATGTTGGATCATATATTTGACGATATGCATGTTGCAGAAGTCGAAACGAGCATTGTATTACCAGTGGGCATTACAAACGTGAAACTGAAAGTACCATATGAAGTTGAAAGACTTGCTGATTCACTTACATATAAATATTTGGATACCAAAGGTCGACTTGTTATAAATTTAAAGAAAACGAATTTAGTGGAACAGCACATACAAGATTTCGAAGTTAGTTATGACTGGCAGACTGTTTTTTTACTTCATGAACCTGTATTGCTTTCCATTGCTCTTTATGTTCTATTTGTTATTGTAATCATTTATGTTCGTCTTGATTTTTCAATTCACAAACAGGAACATGTTAAAACTCAATAAATTGCTTTATGTTTATTAATTACTTATTTACATCATTTTGTTAATTGTTTTAACTACGTAAGGTGTTGTCGATTTCTTTGTAAAAATGTATGTTCAATTTTGTGTGGCAAATTTGTACTAATTTAATAAAGAAATCACATTTTTTTTGTGTTTTCATTTATATTTTAGTGTATTAACACAATTTAAGTTCGCAAATTATTTATATAAATTTGCCTGTTTGATATTTACTATTAAATCGCCAGTCATATATGAAAATTATGGACAATCATATTTAAAACGTTTTTTAAATTAACAACATGTGGTTTGGTTTACATACCCTGTAAAAAATGCCCCTCTATCTAACAATTGAACAGCTTACCCACAGTTTTCTTTATAATATTTAGTACTCGATTTTAAATACTTATTTTAGACATAAATAATGTTTTTAATTCAAAGTAAACGGGTTAAAAGAGTGTTTCCTACTTCATAATAAAATTGTTAATAAGAATTTAAATAACCATCAATATGTAAAATTGCCAAAGATGTTCTCGCAATCATTTACTACTTTTTAATATCTTTATCTATATTTTTATAGCGAAAATAATTTTACTTCTAGTTACTCTGGAAGCACAAATATTGTAAAAAACTGTATTTTATCTTATGAAACAGTTAAATAAATTATTAGGTAAAGACGTATTTGTACTAAGTTTATGTGGTGTAACAGCCTTTTTGATTATAATTTAAATACGGGAAAGGGTTACTTGATCAAATAATAATGAATAATGCAAAGCCTTAATTTTGTTTAAAAAAAAGATGCAGGAACATGGTTCCAGGGAAAAAACACAGCACAACATTAAAATATTAAATAGCTGATTGATATTTATGTACGTAGCTATTGTAAGATATTTCGAAGATTTAAAAGTGCTTGCAAAGAATTATAACTTGGGCCAGGTTTTATTAAAAAAAAAAGAATGTTGCTAGTTAAAATTCCCGCCCCTTCATACCAATCAAAATGATGATTGTATTATGACCTTTGCAAAATACTTATTTTCCTTTAAAAATACATTGTAAGTAATAATTTGTGGTCTAATATATTTAAAAGAATTATTATTAACATTAAACGAACTAAAGCGATATATTTAGTATTAAAGTATATTTTGTTACCGGAAGTCATGTATGTCAACGCCATCACAATTAAACTGTTTCTTTACATTAGAGACTCGTCCAGTGTGCCCAGCACACATTGTTTATCATGAGGTAAGTAATTCGTTTTTTGAAATATATCGCTTAAAAAACTAACTTACACGTTAATGTTTATTGTTTAGTACTTGAAAAATATGTATACTGTCTAAAAGCTTTACATCGGCTGGTGTTGTTAAGGTTATGACATTGCACCACATGGTGTACAGTTTTAACAAACTATCTTTACTAATTTGTTTCTATTATATTTGGCAAAAGCTTACGTTTATACTGGTTAATTTTTGGTTTTATTAGCTTATTTATGAAATAGATAATTGTTCTAAGAACTTGTGAATATTCACTTGAGGCTCTTTTTTATACATTGTAATAGGCATTATGTGTATTTTACAGTTCGTTAAAACTACAGAAGAGGCTGGCAGCCTCTGTTATGCGATGTGGAAAGAAAAAAGTATGGTTAGATCCCAACGAAATAAATGAAATTGCTAACACAAATTCTCGTAAGTACATTTTTGTTAAATTTATTTCACACCCTTGCAGCTAAGTGTTAATTCTTGAATATGCATTATAAACAGGTCAGAATATCCGCAAACTTATTAAAGATGGTTTAATTATCAAAAAACCTGTTGCTGTTCATTCTCGTGCACGTGTGCGTAAGAATACCGAAGCTCGTCGTAAAGGAAGACATTGTGGCTTTGGTAAACGCAAGGGTACAGCTAATGCTCGTATGCCACAAAAAGTAAGTAATATAAAATACATTTTAAATAATTGTTACTTTAACACTTAGTAGCAGTTTTCAATGAAATATAACTTTAAAAATGATTTTGTTGATGAAAGTTTTCCAGTACTTATTAACAAGTCAAGTTTTTATTTCTGGTTACAGAATTGTTTAACTAGTGTTTTTTAAAGTGTAGCTATTTATTTCCAATTAATATTTGCGTAAAATTTTGGTCTTAAATTGTTATAGGAACTTTGGATACAACGCATGAGGGTACTGAGACGTCTGTTAAAAAAGTATCGAGAAGCAAAAAAAATCGATCGACACTTGTACCACTCCCTTTATATGAAAGCTAAAGGTAATGTTTTTAAAAACAAAAGAGTTTTGATGGAATATATCCACAAAAAAAAGGCAGAAAAAGCCCGATCAAAAATGTTAAATGATCAAGGTGAAGCGAGAAGGTTAAAAGTTAAAGAAGCACGTAAACGCCGTGCTGAACGTATTGCTACTAAGAAGCAAGAAGTGCTTCAGAACTATCAAAAAGAGGACGAAGCCGCTGCTGCGACTGGCAGGAAATAATTTATCTTTAAATTTGGAATGTATGTGTAATTGTATTACATAACCTGTGAAAATAAACATTTCATAAACAGTCAATGTTGTAATTAATTTAAGTGAGTATTGAATGAACTAAATAAATATTAATTTATTCACACATTCCTCAATATGCACACATTTGCTTGTGCAAAACTTGATTTAAACACTAAAATACATGCGCATTCAAAACTAACAAAAGAGCTACCCACGCAGTGTACTTCGAGTAGTGGAAATTAACCAAAAGTAGTTCATACTGGTATGAGTACATTTGACCGACTCACTCGTGTGTCTATTGTGTAGTTGCTGGTAATATAAAAAGTGTAATTTGTAGCATGTGTATTGTTTTTCTTACAAGAATTGAACAGTCACACATTTAAAGTTCAAATGTTATAGAAGAAGGGAAGCTTATCCGTAGGTAACTATTCTTATTACGTTTGCGCCACTTGCGAATTACCTAGAGGTGACTTCTCTCCAAGGTTGCCCATTCTCAAGGTAGGATATGTTTGTGGTTATGTTACCTGACGCCATTTTTTTAAAAGTCCTTTCGTCAGAAATCTCTGACAGTCTGCGGCTGTTTTAAGTGATTTTAAAATATAATTTTTAAGTGCTTTAGCTGAGGTTGATAAGGTTATTCTAATATTAGTGGTTACAAATCAAACTATTTTTGTAAAAAGCACAAATAATGGCAATTTAATTTGTCAATAAAAAGTAATGTTATGTTATGATGAATTTTGCAACAAGATTTCTGTTTTATTTTATTAGGAGTGAGGATTTTTTGTTTTCATTCGTTTCTCTAATATTAATTTGCAATGAAGTTCATTAAAAAGAGCTGTATAATTTTAGTTTAAATTTTACCTAATAGTTTGGATGGATCCTTATTTGTATTTTGTGTTTCGGAACGTACACAAATGGTACGAATGGATTCTTATTTGTTGTTTGTGTTTCGGAACGTACACATGTATAATTCCCGCGTATTTTATTGTCAAATTTGAATGTTTAGGTTATACCAATTTTTACAAGCAATTCGTCACGTTTACATTATAAAATGAGTTGGTGTTTGGATTTGACTGAAGATTATAACGCGTTAAGTAGTATAATAACTTGTGTTATATGGTAAGATGTTTTTCGTGGCTTTCAAAACTATTTTCTGAAATATTTAAATGCTATGGCATCATTCAGTAACAATCGCAATCATTTGATTTTAGTAAACTTCAATGCAGTGCTGTTAATTTTAATGTATGTGGTCATGCCATTTGCTGTGGATGTAATAATGTAGAATGTCCTGTGTGTCATAGTGCTCCATTAGTGCCTATCATCAAAACTCCTTGTCCAGAACCGACATCTTTAGAGATTGCTGAATTAATTTTATCAATGGATCAAGTAATTGTGAAACTGGGTAAGTAATCAGTAAATGTCTCTACATTTCATTCGTATTTATTCTGTGTATACTTCATGTTCTCTCTCGATTAAGCATTACCCCTCTTAAAAAGTGTTCCCCATAGTTTAAGGAATATATATAGTTTGATAGTTGTGTCTGTTTTGTAGAAATCGGTAAATCTGCAATGCGATTCCGTTTAACACCTTTATCATTTGCTAAAAGAAACGGTAAAGGCGAAAGTGAGCTACATATAGCTTGCCAACAAGCAAATTTAAGTAAACTGAATTTTCTTATTCATGCTGGAGAAGATTTGAATGTGAAGGATTATGCTGGATGGACACCATTGGTAAAATAAATTTAATTTGATATATTCTACAGAATTGCGAGTCTTTATTATTAAGACAAAATTCATACAACATTCAAATTGTTAATATTTTGATTTTAAAATGTTTTTTTAGCATGAAGCTGTACAGTGTGGAAGTATTGAGTGTGCAGAAGCTTTGTTAAATGCTGGAGCAAGATATGATGTTCCAGGAGGAAATTATGTTACCCCTTTGCATACCGCAGTTATGTCTAATAATATTGACATGGTAAAACTCTTGATGAAACATGGAGCAGATCCTGTGATAATCGATCTTTATGGTAGATCATCATTGTAAGTTTTGTGTACTGCTTAAAACAATCAAGGGATATTTTAGATGTTTATCACAAACTTCTAGATATTCCTTAATTGTTGTGTCTTACACAAATAGAAAAACAAAGTCCAATGTAATAATGACCAAATAAACATAATACCTTTGAAAGGCTTAAGCTTTGCGTGCGAAACCCAACTTCGACTTATTATGTTGGCTTTTAACTGACGGTGAAGTGATATCGTGAATGCATTAATGTCGGATAAGTGTCGACAAAGGAGCTGTAAGGGTTGAATTAATATTTTATAATTTTTCTAGAGATTTTTCAACTGAAAGTGTGCAAATGATGAACGTAGTGATGGGTGTTCCCAATAAGCCTCTTAGACTTCAGACTTTTTTTGTCAGTCGAAATATTGTAGCTTACTTAATGAATGTGAGTGATATAACTGCTTCTAAGTTCAAGACAGTGGAAAATGCTGTTGCCGTTGGACGATCACAACTTACAAATGATGGTGGAATAACTCATATTATTGTTGGAAAAGACTCACCATTCGATATCCTTGTAGGAATGTTACAAGGGATTTTTATTGCAAGTGAGCATTGTAAGTGTAAACAAATCACATTTTATTGTTAGTCTGCATGTGAAATCCATAAATTGATCTTTTTCATAATTTTTCTTTATTGAAAATTACTGAATGTATGTAAAATCATTACATGTTTAAAAAGTACCAAATATTTTCCAATTAACATCAGTGTATAATATTAGTAAATATTTATCATCAGTTTTATACTTACATAAAAATTGTTGAGAAAGTTAGGAAAATAGTTACAATATCATATTTTTTTATGTCAAAAGTAATGTTTGTTAATTTTTTAATTTCAGGGATTGATGTAGTAGTTAAGGATAAAGTTGAAGCAATGCACACTGATTATTTGTACAACATCTACAAAGAGGGTATTAAAAGAGCTTATATAAATAAATTACTACAGCGGCCAAGGTTATTTGACAATATGAATTTTTATATCCCACCTAACATTAAACCACACAAGGTTTTTGATTTATTTTTAACGCGTCAAATGTTAATAATTCTGGTACAGGCGGGGGGGGGGAAAGTTTTAACTCGGGAGCCAGCTACCCGTACCATAACAGAAAATATTTATCCTTATCATACCAATAAAGGGTCTCCCCTGCAACAGTGTTACAATTTTATAATTTATGAACAAGATTCTCCTCCTAAACTTATGTATAGAATGAAGGAGCTTCATCATATGTCATCAGAATGGATTATCACCTGTATAAGAAGATTTAGGATTGTTGGTTAAAGGCAACAAATTCAACGGCCATCTATATATGTGATATTTCAAGTTACTATTTATTATAACTTGGGATTTTATTGTTTTTTAACATTATTTAGTATTTATAGAAGTTTTAATTTCGTTGTTATATTTCTATTTTAATATCTTCATATTTTAATTTAAATGTTAATATTTCAGAATTACATTAAAATTAAATAAAGCTAGTTGGCAGCAAATTTTTATGTTGTATTCGATTTTGAAACAAATTCTAATTGTTAAGCTTTGTTCAGAACAAAAGCCAACTTTTTGACTTACTTAAAGTGAAGGCCATGTTCAAATGGAAGCTTACAGATATATTGCATATTTGTGAGTAGTTTTTAAGTCAAAGTTCACTTAGATTAAAATCATTTTAAATTGCATTAAAACATTTATTACATAACTTTTAAAATTATACAGTAACTTGATACAACTAAAATCATCAGGAGTTTTTTTGTAAAGCTTCTGCTAGAGACAACCAATGCTGCACCTGTGTAAGGAAAATTATGTTGTAACTAACTAGTAATAAATGTACTATGTTTAAAAATGCTCAAGTTACATTTACAAGTAAAGTGATTTATTAATATCAAATTAAGATTTCTTGTAATAAATTTATAAAATGTACACCACAGTTTTTGCCTAAAATGAGTTTTACAAAATATAATGAAAACGAATAATTTAAATAAAAGTATGTGCAAAGCTCGCTCGACAAACTGGGTCAACAGCCGAACCAAATATAGCACGCATATGTAATGGTGTAATTTATCAGTTAAAAATGAATCTTAAAACCCATCTACTATGGTCGAGTGAGAATGGATAATTCAGTGATACATTTTTTGACTTGTAAATGTATGAATTTTCACCTTTTTTTAATTGGTCAAGTTAAATGTGTGGCATACAAACCTGCTCGTGAAGCAAATCTTTTCTCACGCCAGCAGGCTCACTTCCCAGTAGAGGAATTAGTAAAGAAAGACTCGACTTTAACTTTTCCAAAGCTAGCACCTTTTTACCTTCTGCAAGGTACAGCTCACCAGTATTACCAATATCTAATCCGGTAGCTATATTTGGTGTAACAAGCGATAATTCTTTTAACATGTCATATTGATTATCACTCAATGGGAGAGGCTGACATTTATGTTTTGGTACCAATCCATTTCCATTTAATATTTCACTTAAAGTGTTTGTCCATTTAATATACTCGTTCAGTCTCATGTTTAATAATGCCTTTTTAGTGCTATCGTTTTCAGCCGTGAGAAAAGCTTGTAAGTACCGAATGCCTTCTTTATATTTTGGTAATGACTCAGAATACTGTTTTTTTTTATCTAAAATGATAGCTTCTTGGATAAGTGTTACTGCAAGTAAATAATTTTCAGGTGTAGGCATGTGAATTAAATCTAAAAATTTGTGTTCGAAAAATGCATCAAATCCTATTCTTTCATTTGGATCGTATTTTAATAAATGAAATAACAAATCTTCACATTCATTAGAAATATTTGAATATGGTGGTAACTGAAAATAACATTTGTAAGTAATTTTAAATTTTAGGAGTTCACACTGCTCAGAGAAGACTTTGTTAACTGTGTTTTTTTTTTTTTAAATGTATTTCAAGTTAATATTATTGAGCAAACATTGCAAGTTTTTCTCCAAACAGAATAAACCTGCACAATGCGAGACTTGCACGTTTAATTTGTGAAAATTGTTTCTTACCTCAATTAATAATCTCTTCATCATTACATCAACAATTGCTTTAATATTGTAACTCGCATATGGTGGTCTACCAAAAAGACATTCGTACATTATAATTCCTACAGACCATAAGTCCACCCGAGCGTCAAATTTTTGATTTAATAATTTTTCGGGTGCCATATACAACAAAGATCCAGCATATCTATTTTGTTCTGCATTATCAGATGATATTATCTGTGATAAACTATATAAAAAATTAAATTAGGCTGAATTGAGTATCAACGGGCACTCTCACCCAAAATCTGCCATTTTTAATTTGAGAGTAGGTTTTGACGATAATAATAAATTTTGTGGCTTTAAATCCATATGGCATATATTATAGCTTTGTAAGAACTTCAGTGCCAGTGCCAACTGTTGCATAAATGTTTTAACTAAACATTCTCCTAATTTATGTTTTTTCCTAATAAAATGTGACAGATCTCCTTCGTCACAATATTCTGTTATTATAAAAATATGCCTAATGAATGAAACAGATATAACTAATCTGTTGCCATTAATTTATTGATTAACTTACTTTGCATCCCACATAAAGTCTACTAGAGTTACTATGTAACTGTGTTTCAATAATTTTAAAAGCGATATTTCTTTAACGATACTATCTGCAAATGTTTTCTTTTGATATCGTTTATCAATACACTTGATTGCCACTACTTCTTTGGATATCTACAATTTTATCCATTAACGGTAACAACATATTTTTTTTCAAATCATTACCTTAGTTGTTGCTTTGTAGACTACGGAAAAGCTTCCGACTCCAACCTTTTCAATCACATCGTAACCACTAACATGTGGAACGGACATTATTATCATCCTTGATATTTATTACATTTTGCTGGTACAAATTAAATGATTTTTCATAAATTTGGTTTAATTTTGCAATCTGCTAAAATAATGAATCGACTTGTCAAAATTGACATTTAAACGCGTGCGCGCTAACAGTTAATAACAAGAGTTATGGTTAATAATCATTAGTCGATGGTATGGATGGTATAGTAAACAATAATTATTCAAAGCAACATGTTAGAACATAGAAAAATTGCAGAAAAAAAATTTAATAAGGAAACACACAGTAAGTGATGATTAATTAATATATAACATAACCTCACAAACATGTGGTTTATAAAAACTTGTAGAAATTATTGGCGAAGTGCATTTGTACCACTATGGAAATTTCCTGGAAAAGTATAATAATCGCTTAAATGATTTTAAAAAAATATTACCTGGTCACTACAACAACAGGGTACAGCCAGTATCTGTTGAGGTTGTACTGCGATAATAAATGGTGTGAAATATTTGCTATACAAGTAATTTTTCAGTGTCGTTCATTTGAAGATGCTACAATACTACAACTTGTTCAGTCAGATAACAAATTTTTGAGCAGAATTCTTATAGGCCTTGTATCCATATGTGAGGAAATGCGTATGTTAATTAAAGAAGCAAATGAAACTTTTTATGTGATTTTAATGTTTTATGGAGAAGGTTTGATTTTTGTTTTTACATGTATCATGTATTTACAGCTATTTATTTTGTGTTTAAGATGAAAATAGGGGACCGAAAATTTTGATTGATATAAGTAATATAGTTGAATTGTTGCAAAAAATAATGTTTTTTGTAAACCGCTCACATAAAGTGATTATATTGCTATTACAACAATTATGTGCTCTTGTAGACATAGATTTATATGCTGAAAATACATCAACAACATTTTCTGTAAGAATTGCACTAGATTTGAAGTAGTAATATGTCAAAAATGTTTTTATTAGGAACCGCTAAACTGTTTGTCAGAACTTCTGGTTTGTTTGCTTTCTCTAGAATCTTTGTTATCCAGTGCTGTTTTAAACGAGCATTGGCATATATATCTTCGAACAGTTCAATCAATGCTCCACAACCCATCGCAGTGCGAGATTTCTTTAGATAAATTACGCTTTCTACATAAGTGTTTATTGGAAATTGATAAAAAACTGTTGAGGGGTAAAATTTTACAGGTATGTGTTACTTGCTTTATTAGTGATTAAAAACTTACTCTTGTGATTTTGGACAAAAATTGTAATTTTAAAATAGTCTGATATTTGGCAAGGTGGACGATGACCTACAAACTGTTAGTATGTTTGTAAATGTTATTTACCAAGTAATTGTATATTCTAGCACACTATGGAAAAATGTGTTGATGAAAAATTAACTGTATTTATGAAAAGTACCCGCCTTGTAAATGAGTTCACTTTGTGGATTCAACAAATGCTAAATGAATTGGAAAAAGATGAAGAAAATGCATTATTTACACGCATGTGGTTGCAGCTGAATGCGTTATTTGTGTTTCAACATACTTTGTTTGGCACTATTGAAAAAAAAATGTTTAGACGTTTATGTGAGATTAACAAAAAGGTTGGTTATAGTGTTACATCTTTATTATTGGTTTTTTGCATTTGTTGTTTATACTTTGTAATAAATTGTAGATTGTTTGCTGTGTCATAGTTGGGAATATATTATGGTACCCAGAAAAATTTTTGCTGAAATATATACCGAGTTATGCGAAGACCCTCGATTTGAAAGTATTACAACGTAACCGGCTGACACAAATGACTGCAAAAAGTCAAAATTTATTAAAAGAATCGAACACTTTGTGTACACAGGTAGTCGTTTTTATTTTTATCCTATATGTTTGTCATATTCAGGGCCTGATAAAGATTTTGAGGTTTAATTAGTAACAGTAGAGAGGCCTTATTCTCTTGTAGAGGATTACTTTTCTTTCTTAAAGTAGTTATTAATTGTAGGTATTGAGGTGTGGTAGAAAAGGAGTTAATTTATAATTATTAAACAATAAAAGATTTTACAAATAATTTTAAAGTCACTTCAAAGTAGGAGTCTGAAGTGGCCACCTATTCTGTCGTTTCTCATATTAATGTATTGCTTTTAGGCCGTATCATGGATTATCGAAACTGTAAATATTACTAAACACGACATGAGCCATCTCAGATTAAAGCATCTTCAAGATACAGGCGACTTGTTGATAGAGGGCATTAGGTTGCTTAAAAAAATAGGTGATATTGTTCAATGGATTATTAATTTGCATGCCGATGAAGGAAGACCAATGGCCAAATCAGTAATACTAGTATTATGCAAACTAGTAGAGATTTTAAAAGCAATTCAGTTTACTTTTCACAAAAACTTATTGCCTTTGGTTTATATTTCAATGCTTGTCATCCAACATCTAACACATAAGGCGTTGACGTTGTTGTTGAAAACAAAGGTTAGTTAGATAATATACAGTATCATAAAACTGAGGATTACATTTTTTTCTTAAATCGTGGATTTCTAGAATTTGGCATGTTTTGAATGTTTTTGTACCATAAAAAGTAGACATTTTTTTGTAACATGATACACCTAAAGAAAAGAGTAGTGCAGCTGCACTTTTTTATGTTTTATTATTCATGAATGAATGAAAAGTTTTTTTTTTTTAGAAAAGCATTACACAAGATAAGTCATATAAAGACCAACAGTTGGACGTTTTATCATCTTTGAATGTGGCGGAGCATGTGTTAAAAGGTATGAATACTTTTTGTAATTTAGATTCAGTGATCTGCTGCTGCTGTGGAACCGGTAATTAAAATAATTATATTTTTTGGAACGTGTAATACAAAAGCTCGAGAGAATAATTTTTTTTTACCAAGGAAAAGGATTGATTGACAAAAAAAAAAGAAATTTCGGCAGCAAATCACTGGTTAGTTTTGATTATAAACTTATCAGAAACGAAATTATCTGTGTATGTGATGTATTAGGCGCAAGCACAAGTCGGAGGATATTAGTGGCTAAATTAGCTTTATGTGCAAGTGGACTGTCACACGATAATCTTGCTGAAATACGTTGTACAATTAATCGTTTGGAATCTATATGCAGTACACTGTCACTATTCAACCAGCTGTGTAACTCGTCATTTCTATATTGGCACCAGGTGCTTTTGCGAGTATATTTTTCCAAACTAGTTAAATCAAATACAGATATATCTCGTATATATGTAAGTCTTGACATAACTCTAGTAAAGTCAAGTTTTTGTTGTGTATTCTCTATTTTAGTTACTATGTGATGCTTTGAATGATTGTTCAGTTATTGCTGGTGATGAAGTTAATGAACTTGTTAACGGTTACTTGAAACATGACTTGGTTGGTCCAGTAAACCAAATGATTGAAACAAATTTACGACTTCAGACTCATTTGCATTTGCATTTACCTCCATCTGACCCTTTTCAACAACCACCCGCACAAACATTTAGAAACCTTGTGCCCGTACGTTTTAGTAACAAGTATATCCATATTAAGCAGGAAGTGGAGCATTATCTGAGTACCATGTTTTATAATTTGACAACGGTAGTTCTTCACGACTGGAAAACTTACGGTGAAATGCGAAGGTATAATATTACTAACTTTTTATAGCATGTAGACGTATTTGAAGTATTCATTGCAACCACTTACTAAAACCGCAAATTAATGGTTAGTGTTTAATTTATTTTAAAAAAAAGCTTTATTCAAATTACCATAGGAACCACCTTCGGTGTATTTAATGTAGAAAGTTAAGATATTTACGAGTTATGGATGAACTTTGTCCCATTTTTAAGCTGGTTTTCTAATTTATTTAAGAAGTGAGATCTAAATACTGATGTTTGAAATCGAATAACATTATTTATAACACAATATTTCAAAAAGTTTCTACGGTTTATAATTAATTTTTGTTTAACACTTGGGCCTGATTGCACAAAACAACACTGGTGTTAAAATACAAGTTAATTTTTAAAACCAGGCATTATCAGCGCCAACTATGCTGCAATTTTGCCTAGTTCTAGGGTTAATGTGGTTTAATCCCAGGTTCAACTTTTATGCAATCGAGCCTTAGTTTTATAAATTCTTTTAGATTGGCATTATTACAGTATGAATTAAATACTGTGGAAGATAATTTACCAATGCAAACTTTGGAACAAGGCCTAGATGTTTTGGAAATAATGCGTAACATAAATATATTTGTCGGTAAATATCTTTACAATTTAAACAATCAGGTGTTCATCGAGGAGTGGAGTAATAATAAACACTTAAACACCATTAACATATCGCACGTTGCGAATTCTATTCGTACACACGGCATGGGAATAATGAATACCACTGTAATAAATAAAACTGTTTGTATGTTAAATTTTTATTAGTGATACGCTTATTTTTAGGTGAATTTTACTTATCAATTTCTACAAAACAAGTTTTATATATTTTCACAATTTATGTTTGATGAGCAAATTAAATCACGTCTATTGAAGGATTTGCGATTTTTTCTTGATCATAAAACGGAGTTAAATCAGTTATATCCATATGAGCGAGCAGAAAAGTTTAATTTAGAAATCAGAAAATTGGGCTTAAATCAAAATGGGTTAAGCTACCTAGATTTGTTTAGGAAATTAATTACACATATCGGTAATGAGCTTAGTAATATTTACTAAAGTGATAATAAAAAGTTATTTATAGGTAATGCAATGGGGTATGTGCGCCTAATAAGGTCAGGAGGCAGGAGGTGCCTCGCTGATGCTACCTGTTTTATACCAGATTTAAAAGCAGTATCGGAAATGAACAAACTTATTGAAGGGGATTTGACACAGTTGACTAAAAAAAGTGCCCAGTACTTAAAGAGAGACATTAAAAGTTTGGTTGATAGTTTTGAAGAGGCTACTGAATATTTTAGGGTAAATAATTTTTTAAATAGGCAATAAAATAAGCCACATATCTCATATATACAGGGTGTAGACTCGGATCACGCAACATAGCGATTTCAATGGTAAAATTTTAAAAGTCGAATTCTTGCTCCGCTAATTATTTTAGAAAAAAAGTGCAAATACGTTTTTTGTAGAGAAAAAAATTCTGTATCCATAAATGTAATCAATATTACTTTTTCATTTTCCAATAACTGAAAATTATGCAAATTAAAAAACGCGTTTGGACAGAAATCTGTAGTGCCTTGGAATTATGGTATGACAACTGCCCAGCCTAATGTCACTTATACTGTCACTTTGACGCGAAATTCATTCTTAATTATCCTTTATATTTTATCAAACATTTATTTTACACAATTAGTTATGTTTTCATTGCAAGATATAATAAAAATGATAATTAAGAATAAACTTCAAACGTCAAAGTGACAGTAAGTGTTAGTAAGATGGGCAGTTGTCGTAGCATAATTCCAAGGCACTACAGATTTTCGCGAAAACGCGTTTTTTAATTTGCTTATTTTTCTGTTTTTGGAAAACGAAAAAGTAATATTGATTACATTTATGGATACAGAATTTTTTTCTCTACAAAAAACGTATTTGCACTTTTTTTCTAAAATAATTAGCGGAGCAAGAATTCGACTTTTAAAATTTTACCATTGAAATTGCTATGTTGCGTGATCCGAGTCTACACCCTGTATATGGCCATTGATTAAGTGTAAAAATGTGTACTACATTTACACCTTTGTTTTAGCTTCTAGTAAAAGTTTTTACAGCTGTATTTAGAAACCCTGAAAATATTCATCTGAAAAATTTTTATGTTATCGTGCCTCCTTTGACAATAAATTTTGTGAAACATTCGTTAACTTGTAAGGAGAGACTGAATAAAAAAAACAAGGCCGGGACGTCATTTACAGATGACGGTTTTGCTATGGGTGAGCAACTACAACTGTCAAGCTTAATTTTTAGCTGAATTTGATAATTTTATAGGTTTGGCTTACGTGATTGAACTATTGGACCAAAGCAGTCAGCTAAACTCTTTACACTGGTTTCAATCTGTACGATATAAACATTTACAAAGTAGAAAAAAGTTGGAATCACAAAAGTCAGCAGCTTCTAGAGACGATGATAAGTTACAACAAACTTTATCATTGACGGAAAAGCGACTAAGTTCTTGTGAGAAGGTATTTTCGAAAAATTGTTTTTCTAGTAGAAGTATGTTAAAAGTTTATTTTATTTCACAGGAATTCCAGTTACTATTTTATAACTTTAATAGTGCCAGAATATTTTTCCAGTCGTGATGTACAAGTCTCTTAGCGTTAACTAGGAATTATATTTTACCAATATTATCATATTAAATCCATATTGTATTTAAACTTCTATGAACTGTAATAATAAAGTTGTTACGGGGTGAAAAATTGTTATCCAGAATTCAAAATCTTTACGAATTTATTTTGTTAATAATGAGGGATGGAAACTTAATCTTTAAAGTCGAAAAGGAGAATACATTTTTCAGTAAATATAGATTCACAATGGATGCCAAAGAAATTGTGGTAGTATAAAAAAGATAATAAAGAAGGATGAGTCCGGCAGCGATTTCTAAAACAATGATCCATTCAGAAAAAAATCGATCGTTTTGGGATGGTCTTTATATTGTGTGAAAATGTTAAAGACACCATAAGTAATGCATTTTTACGTTTAATTCGTTTAGAAACGGCGTTAAACTATTTTTTACAGCCCCTCAAAATTTTTAAAAACCTTGGCACTTCTTCCATTTTTGGCCAAAAATTAAAAATTGTATTCGAGGGCCAATGATTCTTAATTGGGTCATAACTAACGTATAATTTTATACAACCAATGAAACTTATGCAAAGAAATGAACTAATGAAATAAAAGGGTAATTTCAATCGTGAGACCCTGAGCAAAAAGTGCAACAGAGAATGCAGTAGAAGCAGAAACAGAGATGAAAACAGGCGGCACCGAAAGCTGCACATTCCGGGACATATTGTCACTTTAATTTATAATCAAATCAGTGTTAAAATCAGTTATTTTTATTAATTCTACAAACAAAATATGTAACAAACTACAATATTAAAATATGCAATAATATATTTTGTCAAATTTCGCTAGGACAGTAACATTCGAAATGAATATTAGTTTAAGTATTTTAAATAAATATACATTGCATAACTGCTAAAATGTAAATTTGTAGCATGTTACACCAACTTACTAAATTGTACTAGTACAATTATAAGTTAAAAACAATTATTTTTCGCTTACAAATAAAATATATAAAATTAAACAATAGAACAGCAATATCCTTACCAACCTAGTAATACTTTAATTAAAAATTTAAATAAAATGAGTCAAATATAATTATGATTATTACAATTTACTTTCAATTTATGTTTTCTTAGGAAAACGAATTTGTGTGTATGTACGCTTTTTTCTTGGTCTTAATGTAATATTATCTTTAGATGTTTGTTGTAATTCCTGAGCTGTAAATGTCTGCGTTTGTTCTAGTGAAGATTGCATTTTTATTTTGGTGGTCGATGTCTCTGGTGCATTTATAGCAGGAGTTGCAGCCTTCATGGAATCTGCACGACACACAGTTCCACTTGTAGTAGCCTATTTAACATTTACACCAATAGTCACAGTTAAACAAACTATGGTTTACTTACCATCGATTCTTGATTACGTAATAACATATTAATTTGTTGTGTTAAGGCAAAAAGTTCCTTTTTTTGTAAAGTACTTTGCTGAATTTTTTCACTTATCACTTTTTCTAAACGGGCGATGAGTTCTGTATTGTGCTGATTTACTTTGTTGTGGGAATTTATCATCTCCTCAATAGCACTATCTTTTTCCATCCGACTATGATCTAGTTGCCTTTGTAACTCCTCGTTTTCAGAATGCAGCTGTATCACTTCATTGGCTAGAAGTGTATTTGTTTCTCTTGCTTGGTTAAGGTCTTGCTCTATTTCTGATAAAGGTTGTTCCTAAAACACATAAAAATTTCATTTTATTTCTTTTGACAATTTCAATGTAAAAACCTTCATACCTTAACTTGACTGTTTTTTTGCAAAATACTCGTATGTCTTAGGAATTTGTACAATTCTTCAAGCTGGATATTTTTTTCTTCACATATGTATGCAAATCCATGTGTTTGCACACATGATGCTGATAATGTTTCTGAGTTGGAGTTAGTAATTTTTGCTGAATCCAATTCCATTTTGAGGAGAGACCAATTATGTATTAGCCTTGAGATTGTCTTATCTTTTTCATCAATGACAGCCTACAACCAAATAATACACGGAGTAATAAACTAAACTAACAAAAATCTACAAATAATTATTTGTACAACTTTTACCTTAACTTCCATAATTTCCTCGTTATTGTTATAATTTAAATGAAGATTCTTGTATTCTTGTATAGTTGAATCATAAATATTTCTATAAACATATATTTATATAGAAACAACTCTAAACTGTAACACCTATAAATCTACTTACTTCAGTTCGACATAGCTACGTGAATGTAGTTCTCTTAACTTTTGGATTGTTTGTGCCCTCACGTTGAGTTCAATATTTTTAAAACGTTTTTTGAGGATAGCAATTTTTTTTTCGCTTGTATCGTGCTCATTAACTGGCAGGTAATACCGATAGTTTGAACACGTATAAAATAACAATTTCATCGTTTTTGATATAGCTGCATTAAAAATGTCACAGACTGTTATTAAATATTTTTTTTGTGATTGGGACATTATGTTTTTAATTGTCAATGAAGAGGCACAATTTAGAGGCTTAGATCTTCCTAAGAGATCAATAATCACATCAAGAGATGTGTTGACAAAACCAATACAGTTTTCTTCTTGACCACGTCCAGTAGCGTTGAGAAAAATTAAACTAAGGCTGCGAATACAAAAATTTACATTAAATCCACGTGCAAGTCGAAAACTTACCATCGGACATCATTTTCAAAGGTTGATTTAATTTGGAAAATAACAGTTGATAAATCCGTACGTTTTTTTATATTTCCAAGTATCAATTTATAATTGCTGTTTGTAGTTATCATTGTGATTGGAATTATAGAACCTTAAATTAAAATTAACACTTTCAATTTTCAGTAATGTTACATGTATCGTGTGACATACCTTCTCCTATTAGCCATTTATCACCAAAGAGATCATATTGCGCCTCGTTTTGAATTTCTACAATTCCAATTTGTATAATTGGTTGCCTTATATGAAATTTTATATAATAGAAATAAAAATCTAGTACGGATGAACAAAAATCACTATATATCCCTACAAAAATTGCTATAAACAAAATTTTCTCGTTTAATGAATCTTACCATTTGAAAGTGTTCTGTCCAGCAATAAAATGCAGTTATCTTCTTTAAATGAAAAATTCGAAAGAATACTTTGAACTTCACTTTCTGCTGAAGTATAAATAAAACGGTTAAACAAAAATGTTTCTTTAAAGTGTAAATTTTTATTTGAAAAGGATAGCGAACTTTCATCATCAAGTTTTTCTATTGTCCACTGCAACAAAAATTGATGAATTTTAACAAACTATTACAGTAATACTTACTTCCCGGACATTAAGTGGGACATCGATAAGTGGCAGTTTATTCGTTGGCACCGAACACTCGGAGTTTATTATTTCTAAACCCTCTATTGTCGTACTTTCGTCTTTTACAATTTGCTTGGGAGTTCTACTTATTAATAATATATTTTGAAAATTACTCTAGAAAATGGCAAAAATATATGTTAATATTTGTATTTTAATAAATTTAAATAACTAACTTCATTGATCAAACGTGATGTATTGGGTTCTGGCATTATTATAGTTTAATAGTTTTTAGTTTAAGATGCGATATTTAATATTAAATAACATTTAAAAGCAATTTTAGTTTTCACAAAGGTGAAAGTATAACACATCTAACAAACTGTAAACAACTTTTAAAATGTCATACAAAGTTGTCAATTGTCATAGATGAAGAGAAATTGTGCCTCGTCGATAAGAAGTGCGTTCGGGACGACGCTCCCAGATTAGGTGCGTTCGGGACGTACGCTCTTTTTGCTTTATTTGCTCTTTTTTGCTCCACAGCGTTCGGGACGCGACTTTGGAGTAAAAAAGATCGCTCCGAAGGGCGTTCGGGACTGCATAAGTGGAGTAAATAAATCTACTCTAATTTGCACCATATCTGAAGCTGGGGCAAGCTGAGCTCGCGAAAGAAGACATGCGCATTACGGATTGTCCATGTTTGAATTCTTTGAATTGCCAGGTAGCCAGGTACAGCATAAAGGTTCAGAGCGAACACAACCGAACGAACGAACGAACGGGTTTTTAGGTATTCGTTCGTTCGGTCGTTCTCTGCGCAATGCAATTGAACGAACATTCGCATTCGTTGATGATCCGCGCTAGTGTGAAAACCTGAAAACAAACCATGTCGGATAGAGAATTCGCTAGCTACAAAATGCACCATGCAAATCGAGCACGACCTTCCTTTGATGATTCGCTTGTTTACCGACACGCGACGGAACCTGTGCGAACGCGAACGAATTCGTTCGCTCGCCTTCGCTTCGCCATGCAAATTGCGCGAGCTTGACCGAACGAATTCGTTCGTTCGCTTCTGTTCGCTCTGATTTAAATGCACCTTAAGAATAAGATACAGTTAACATCCAGGCTTCGTGTTATTGTGTTGCAAGTTGCATTAGTTAACAACAATTTCTTGTAAACAGTAATTAACTTTCGATGTAATTCCCTATTATTAAAACAAAATTTTGGGAAGTTAAATGGTTTCATATCATGACATTTTACATCAATTTTATAACCAAATAATCTAACAAATTCGAAGCAATACAATTTGTTGTTTGTTTTACTTACAATGATGTCTGATTAGACCGGTCTACAACAAAATAGTGAGGTTACCTTTATATTTGAAATATCCGCTGATTTTCTGCACCTCACGTCCCGAACGCACAAGATTTACTCTTGGAGGCTCTGAGACCACGTGATTACAATCTTACTCCAATCCTGTCCAATCCACTCCGATCTGGGAGCGTGCGTCCCGAACGCACCTATTAGAGTGGATTGGACAGGATTGGAGTAAGATTGTAATCACGTGGTCTCAGAGCCTCCAAGAGTAAATCTTGTGCGTTCGGGACGTGTAAGTGCAGAAAATCAGCGGATATTTCAAATATAAAGGTAACCTCACTATTTTGTTGTAATCCGGTCTAATCAGACATCATTGTAAGTAAAACAAGCAACAAATTGTATTGCTTCGAATTTGTTAGATTATTTGGTTATAAAATTGATGTAAAATGTCATGATATGAAACCATTTAACTTCCCAAAATTTTGTTTTAATAATAGGAAATTACATCAAAAGTTAATTACTGTCCACAAGAAATTGTTGTTAACTAATGCAACACAATAACACGAAGCCTGGATGTTAATTGTTTCTTATGCTGTACCTGGCAATTCAAAGAATTCAAACGTAGACAATCCGTACTGCGCCATGTCTTCTTTCGCGAGCTCAGCGCCCCAGCTTCAGAGGTGGTGCAAATTAGAGTAGATTTATTTACTCCACTTATGCAGTCCCGAACGCTCTTCGGAGCGATCTTTTTACTCCAAAGTCGCGTCCCGAACGCTGTGGAGCAAAAAAGAGCAAATAAAGCAAAAAGAGCGTACGTCCCGAACGCACCTATAAAAGGTTGGATAAAGTATAATGCTCCACACAGTTGTAGCTTAGATTTGAACCAATAACGCGCGCTGTTTGAATAATAAAAAATTCTCGTGTTAACAACTACTTAATCACTGATTGAATAAAACTTACTCCTAAACAGTAGCAATTTTTTGTTTTTAGTTACCGAAACTATTAACTTAAAGTGTTATAAATATAATTATGTGATAAATATATTCGTTATAAATATGTCACATTTAAATATATGTTTATTATAGTACACTATGTAATTTAGTTATTTTAGAAAAACAAATTAACTTGAAATAAAATAAGAACGATGTCAGGGTTGCATTTTGCAACCAACAGTCGCTTAAATGAAAGCCAATGAAAGCGCCTACAATTTGGGCTTGCGCACAACCTATTAGCTATGTAGTAGGCAGGCTACAGCTGTGTCATGGCATACTGTTATATGGTTGGCGTATATTGCAAGTACTTTGTCTGATGTAAAATTTTAGGTATGGCTTTGTGGAAATTAAACAGTAAAACAGGCGGACAATACACTCTCAAATTAAACAAGTGTTGTGGCTAAAACTATAAAAATGGATTTCCTGAGCTTATGGGCCCACCTTTAGGGTCAGTCGCTGGTAGTGCTACATGGAGGATAATTGCAGGATAAAACCGCGGGGTCGTTCAAATTCCGCAAGAGTACTTAATTTTGACGAACCCCTGGCTGCTCTGACTTATACAAAATGTCCCACCATCGAAACAATCATGACTGCCAAATCACAACCACTTGCCCAACCAGGTACTAAACTTGAACATTTGCATGCTTAGAATAAAAATAATGCTGCAAAAACTTTCTGCAGTCATGACTCATGTGTCACTAGGAAATGCATCAGTTGTTTTATGATTTGTGGGATTGTGGGTGAATAAACGAGTTGTGTGTGCTTTGCATGTCAACAAAAAATGTTTACTGACACATGTTCTTCTCACAATATCTGTTAAATAATTAAACGTTATTGTAAAATAAGAAAATTACTTTTAACACAACTGAGATGTTGAATAGATCCCAGTGGTTCGGTTCCTTCAAATTTAGTCCGAATACGTGGATCTACCTTGGGAAAATCGGCACCTTCTCTTTCAGCTAGTATGGTAAGTTTACTAATATAATTTATTTGTAGTTACTGTTTGCTTTTATACATTGCAGAAGGATATTGGAATAAGTCGGCGTAACAGCCGTCCTGCAGCCGTACATCGTTTAAGCTTTGTCGCTAACACTTCTCCAACTTTACCAAGGTCACATTCACCTATTTGTGGTAGCCCTATTGATAGCCCAAGAACTCATTCAAGTTTTCTAAACTTTACATTTGCTCCTATAAAAAGGTAATTATATTTTATTTAACGTGACAAATTTCTTAAAACCAGATTGTAATTGTAGAATTGCTGGTAATAGAGGAGATGGTAGACGATGGTCTGTTGCATCTTTACCATCTTCAGGTTACGGAACTACACCAGGCAGTTCTAATGTGTCGGTATGTTTTGCAGTGGAGACGTATTTTTGTGTAAGATTAGTTTGTTTTCTTTTTTTAGTCAAAATGTTCAAGTCAAGAAAGGTTGCATCAACTTCCTCATGTCCCGACTTCTGACGATATGCGTATTTTGACACACCATTTTTCAAGTAATGAAAATAATCCCTCGCTTCCATGTGGCAGCTGTGAAGATAATACCGTTAGTCACCGTTCTCCCATGCATAGACCACGTTCTAGAAGTTTAAGGTAAAAAAATCAATAATGACGGTCTTTATAAAATGCGAAAATGCTTAAAATTTTCAGTTGGTTGTATCATAAAATTAAAATGAAATTAGTAATTATCATTACAGTAGCCCAAATCGAACACCTGTCATAGATAATGAAATATCTATGATGAATACATTATACAAAGAAAGATTTCCCAAAGCCACACGACAAATGGAAGAACGACTGTCACATTTTATTGATGAAAATAAGTCGTTTGGTGTTGGTGAAAACTGTGATTCCTTACCGATCGTAAGATTTGTGCATCACCAAGTACTGGAAATGGCAAGAGATTGTTTGCATAAATCTCAAGCAAAATTAATTACCAGCAGATATTTTTTTGAGATGTCTGAAAACCTTGAACGATTGCTTACGGAGGTAAGTTTAAAAATCAAAAAATTTTAATCGATAATAGTATGTTTTATGATGTTATAGACTAAAGAAAAATCTGAGGAAGCTGCGGCTCAGCTAACAGGCATCATAAAAAAATTGTTATTAATAATTTCGAGACCAGCTAGATTACTCGAATGCTTAGAATTTGATCCCGAAGAATTTTATCACTTCCTCGAGGCTGCCGAAGATCAAATAAAAGGTTTACAGGGTATTAAAGCTGACTTGCCCCAATATATAATACAAAAGTTGGGACTGAACAGAGATCCAATAGCAGAATTACAGCAAGAGCTACGAGACTGTAACCTACCATCCATAAATCAATCGTCGCAAGCGTCCGTTTGTCTTACGTCAACTCCTTCATGCAAAAAATGGACCACAAATCCAAACGAACAAGATTTCGAGGTTGTGAAATTAATATCGAATGGAGCATATGGTGCTGTATATTTAGTAAAGCACAAGCAAACGAGGCAGCGTTTTGCTATGAAGAAAATTAATAAAAATAATTTGATTCTAAGGAATCAAGTCGAACAAGTTTTCGCTGAGAGAGATATTTTAAGTTTTGCAGATAATCCTTTCGTTGTTAGTATGTACTGTAGTTTTGAAACGAGAAAGCATCTTTGCTTAGTAATGGAATATGTCGAAGGAGGAGACTGTGCCAACCTGCTCAAGAATATTGGACCATTACCACCAGATATGGCAAGATTTTATTTTGCTGAAACCGTTTTAGCTGTAGAATATTTACATAGTTACGGAATTGTGCACAGAGATATGAAACCAGATAAGTAAGCACACAACAATATGTTTAACACAATTTTTAATGGAATTTGAATATTGAATGTTCCTGCATGTTAAAATTGTAACTCTTGAGGTAGCTATAATAGGTGCGTTCGGGACGTACGCTCTTTTTGCTTTATTTGCTCTTTTTTGCCCCACAGCGTTCGGGACGTGACTTTGGAGTAAAAAAGATCGCTCCGAAGGGCGTTCGGGACTGCATAAGTGGAGTAAATAAATCTACTCTAATTTGCACCACCTCTGAAGCTGGGGCAAACTGAGCTCGCGAAAGAAGACCTGCGCATTAGGGATTGTCTACGTTTGAATTCTTTGAATTGCCAGGTACAGCATAAGAATAAGATACAGTTAACATCCAGGCTTCGTGTTATTGTGTTGCATTAGTTAACAACAATTTCTTGTGGACAGTAATTAACTTTCGATGTAATTCCCTATTATTAAAACAAAATTTTGGGAAGTTAAATGGTTTCATATTATGACATTTTACATCAATTTTATAACCAAATAATCTAACAAATTCGAAGCAATACAATTTGTTCCTTGTTTTACGTACAATGATGTCTGATTAGACCGGTCTACAACAAAATCGTGAGGTTACCTTTATATTTGAAATATCCGCTGATTTTCTGCACCTTCACGTCCCGAACGCACAAGATTTACTCTTGGAGGCTCTGAGACCACGTGATTACAATCTTACTTCAATCCTGTCCAATCCGCTCCACTCTGGGAGCGTGCGTCCCGAACGCACCTAATGATGGTGTTATCAGTAAAACTTTACCTCAATGTTCATACTATAAAGTGTCAATATTAAAAAGTGTATCAATTTATTATTGTTTACAGCTTACTTATTACTGCGTTGGGACATATAAAGTTGACAGACTTTGGATTAAGTAAAATGGGCTTAATGTCCCGTAAGTAATAACAATAAAAGTGTGTGTTACTTTTACTATCGATTTTTTTTTATGCAGTGGCCACTAATCTTTATGAGGGATATGTTGATTGTGAAACTAGACAATTTTCCGATAAACAGGTTTTCGGTACTCCCGAATACATTGCTCCAGAGGTTATATTAAGGCAGGGTTATAGCAAACCTGTAGATTGGTGGTCCATGGGGATTATTCTTTATGAATTCCTAATTGGCTGTGTACCGTTTTTTGGCGAAACCCCTGAAGAACTTTTTGCTCATACAGTAAATGGTAAATATAATTGTTGGATAGAATTTTTCAAACACATTAACATGTTGTTTGTATTGCAGATGATATTGAGTGGCCAGATACTGATGATTGGGTAGTACAGGATGAAGCAAAAGATCTTATTATGGCGTTACTACAACATTCGCCACGCGATAGATTGGGAATTGGTGGAGCGCATGAAGTTAAAGATCACATATACTTCAAGGGTGTCGATTGGAATTCGTTACTCCGACAGAAAGCTGAATTTGTGCCTCAGCTGGAAAACGATGAAGATACGAGTTACTTTGACAGTAAGTTTTAATCAACACAAGCCAATAACAGATGATAACGTGACACTATTTGCAGCCCGTGCTGATCGTTACAACCATGATTTAGGAGATGATACCGACGATACAGATGATTCTCCTGTATTTGGGTTGTTTTCATCGTGTTCTCCTCAATACAGGAAAGTTCACAGTTCAAGAATCAGTTCTACATCAGATCAAGATACTACATCAGACTCTATTCGCATTACTACCTCTGTGGCCACCACTCCAGATACACCGGAAATTCCAGATTTTAAGATAAGGTTGAGACCAATCAGTAGCCTCCTAACACCTGAAAAAGACTTTGCCGATTTGTTACCTCTAGAACATAGAAAGGTACTGAGCGGGAAATATTTGCATCCGATGGAAAATTTAAATATTTTTCGATTTTAGATTTCTTTGGATCTTGGTAAAACAGTTAGTACACCCGAATCGTCTCAAACCGACAGTGACGATGTTTCCCCGCAGATTCAACGAAAGCGTAAAACCGGCCATACTCGCGATATGTTGCCCAGGTTTTCTATATCCGTGGAAGATGAACATAGCAGGTATGTCGCCCCTATTTGGATTCACCAGTTTTTAGAATAAAATCAAAAAATACGTCGAAACTCTGTTTCTTGTTTCAATATTTCACTCGATGTTGCTGGAATTCTTGTTTCAATATTTCACTCGATGTTACTGGAAATTATTTGAAACAATAAATTTAAAAAAGAGCTGTACATTTTGAGGACATTATAACAATTGCAAAACGTTTTTGATTTTTTAGTTTAGAAACTTGTACATCGTCTTCAGAAAATAATAGAGACTTATCTCCTGTTAGTCGTAGCCAGTCGTCTGTGGCCTCCATGACGAAACATAGAGCGCCCTCTGTTGTCAAAAGTGCATCAGCTTCTGGTCTGTCACTAATGATTCCCTCAGGTAGATTATATTTAATTACTTTAACTGTTTATTATGCTGTGTTACATATTTTTTTAGATGATTTTCAATCACCACCAGTTGGGATTCATTCTCCTGGTGGAGGTGGCTCGAGTACAGCTAGTTCCAGAGATACCTCGCCTTGTAGAGAGTTATCGCCGCTTGTTACAAGCCTTAAACCACCCATCATTATTCGCAGAGGACCTAAAGGATTTGGGTTTACTGTTCATACTATCAGAGTGTACTATGGAGATACAGACTTTTATACCATGCATCACCTGGTTATGGTAAGCGATGGACGTTAGCATAGTTCTTATTAAGCTGTTGGTTGGTGTTTTAGGCTGTAGATGAAGGGAGTCCAGCGTTTGAAGCTGGTTTAAGACCAGCCGATTTGATCACTCATGTAAATGGGGAAGCGGTGCAGGGACTTTACCACACGCAAGTCTTACAATTGTTACTGTCGGGCGTTGAACATGTTAGTTTAAGAGCTACTCCATTGGAGCATACATCCATACAAAGTGGAGGTAGGAAACGAGAACCGGGACAAAGCAAATTAGCACGCCGCAGTTTACACAGACAAAGAAAACAAAAACGAGAAAATGATAAGCGGAGGAAAACTTCATTGTTTCGTAGAATTAGTAGCAAACGGGCCAGTGCCGAAATGCAGCAGGTTAGTATACAATTTTCACGGCTAGATTGCGTGTGTGTCAGATTAACAACATTATATGCAACATATTTTTACAGATGGTTGCTGGTGTCCAGTCTCCTCTAAGTGTCGCACCTAGTCGTAGTTTTCAATCTTTTTCAAGAAGTCAAGATGGTAGCCCTTCTGTTTCTCAATCAACGGTACGATCGACCCCATCGAATCGTGCCAGCTTATCACCATCCGATTCGTACAATCAGCACTCCAGTAGCTCATCTTCGCAAACACCATCGTCAGGATCATCCAGCCCAACACCAGTGACGAACGCACGTAGTAATAAACAACACTACCAAAGACCGTCAACATTGCACGGCTTAAAACACAAATTACATTCAACAGCGTGTGCTAAAACTCTTCATGCTGCCAGTCCTTCATGTCCAAATGTGCCAAGCCGTCGTAAATCTGTTGGGCACATACCATTGTCTCCATTAGCTAGAACTCCTTCGCCTTCACCCCTGCCAGCTTCGCCAACAAGATCACCTAGTCCATTAGCCTTTCCTGTTGGTCATCAGCCTGGTAGTTCTAACACAACACAATCGTATAGTCCCAGTGCAGGGAATGCTCCCATCACCATATCATCGGGACAGGCAAAGAAAGGATTTGTGCGTCCTAAAGGAGCCGAACCTGGTTCGCCCCTTTTGCGTAGAGCTCTTTCACCTGATAGACTGCATCCTCGTAGTGCCGAAAGCAAATGTTCGCTTATATCTCCTTTATGTTCCTCAAGCAATGCGCCAGTTGTGAAAACGCAAAGCAGAGGCGGTAGCAGTGCGATTTGGCGATCGGCATCTCACCCAGAACGTGAAAAGGAGTCGGAAGAAGACAACTTAATTCCTCTTGTATGTGAAAATTCTTCGAGTACCGCAGCTGCCAACACATCTGAAAATCGTTTGTCCTTAAATTTATCTAGCACAAGCGAACCATTACCAAGAATTGCAGAAGAAAAAGATTCGCCAACCAACAGTAGCCATGATAATAATAAACAAATAAACGAAACCAAAAGCGCTAATAAAGGAGATAAAAACGAAGAAAATAAAAGTGTAAAATTGAGTGAAAATAAGGCAGATGTCGACTATAGAGTCTCAGACACTAAAGTTAATAATGACTCCAAATTTTTTCGCGATAACAAACTATGTAAATCAAGTAAATTTTCACACAAATGAATGATTTTTTCGGTTCCAAATATTCTGGTACAATTTACTTCAATATTGCATGTGTGATACAAAATATTTGAATCGAATGATCGCGTAAATGGACACTAATTTTAGAATTTTTAGCTTTCAGTAAATTGAGACCTTCGTGTAAAAAGCACATTATTGCATTTTTAACCTCTTAAGCGTCGCGCTTGGCAAAGCAAAGTGCGCTCCTAGGCGCGGGGACTGATTTTTAACGCGTGCGTATATATACGTCACGTCCATAATCTAAACAGATACATACGTCGTGGCCATTGCATAGAAGAAATAATAAAATCCGAATCATATTATGAATTATTATTTATTATTTGAAGCAAACTTATTACAGAATAATAATAAAAAAATTCTTTTGTTATTAAAAATTAATGTAATACAGTAATAAAAAATATTAAAATAAAACATTTTTTGGTTTTATAAAATAAACACATTACGGACGTATAAAAACAATATTATAAAATATTTTTTTATTATATAAAACTCTCTCATTGCAGTAATAATAATAAAAAAATTAAAAAATTCTCTTGTTTAAAATAAACGCGTAAAATGTATATCACAGCAAACAGGTTGAAACAAGTTTATAGTACAGATAAACTAATGAAAACGTGCAGGCGAAAATATTCGACAAGTTCATAGAGATACACACGAATTTGTACAACGCGAATATATCCGTCATACGCGCAAACTAACCAAAATTCAGATGACGAATAAATACGTCATAAGCGCTTAAGAGGTTAATTCAATTATTATTTATTTATATTAATCAAGTATATGCCATGATTTATCCTATTATTTTATAAGTTGTGTCCATTTTTGAATAGTTTTATTTTTTTTATTGACGCGGCAGGCAAACATTGAAATAAGTAGTTTTCAATGCCGTATTTGAATAGCAAATTCGGTCTAATACCTTATTAGTAATTGCAGTATATTAACACGTTAACTGTCAGGTGGAATTCAACTCACACCATTGTATACAACTCACGGCTGTGTGCTAAACCATTGCCAAACAAACAAGTGTGGCTGGCGCCAGGGGCCCACTCTCTTTTCCGACGTGGCGTTTAACGTGTTAATAGTAACTAAAATATTCTGTACATTAGCGTCGTGGTGTACGTAAAATTATATTTATGGTTTATTTTGCAAACATTTTTGCCGTAATCTTACAACTGGCGATTGTACCGTAACAAATTACAGCCTATGCCAGTTGTACACCATGCTCCTTGTGCATAATTGATTTAACAGCATTCTCAGTTTAGCAAGATAACTTTTTTTGTGTAAGTAGTAATTTTGTGATGTATGAAAATGCGTGTGATCTAGTACAATAGGTATTTTTTATATGTTTCTCGGAACTGCTTTCTTCTGCAGTTTTTTTTTAATACGATTAAGCAAAAACCAACATTTTTATATTCTATTTACAGTTGCTAATATTTTAATTCATTCTTTAACAACGGGGTGGTTCAATTTTGAATTATTTAGTTATATATCATTCGGTAGCGTTATACGATATCTTAATGTTTTTACATTTGAAAAGTTGCACTTTAGGTTGTTGACCGGGTGCACTTACAAACCGAATGGAAAATGAATCATCCTGTATATTAAATTTTATGTATGTACAAATTTGTTTTGTGCGTATTCTAATTAAGCATGCTTAATTATTATTATCTCTACATTTTTAATTTGTTAAAATCCGCACCGCATCGGTAAATTTTAGGCGCTTATGTAATTAAAAGTATGAAAAACAGTAGGCTTTTAAGTCACTGGTAATTATTCATAAAAATACAGGCTCAAACTTCAAAAGCCTTGAGCAGGATAATTGTTGTGCTGTTGTAAGGCAACGTCTTTGTAGTGGAATGCAGTCCTGCTGAAAATTTGTCAATATCCATTGATCTAAAGGTTAAAAATGTGAAGCTGCCATTGCATTACTGGTGACGTTGCACCAGCAGTTGGGTTTTCATTTGTTGCAGTGAACATTCTGTGGTTGAGGATATAGTTATCGAGTATTTTAAAGTTACAGGATGAGACCGTGTAGTTAATCAGATGCCTATTTCATAAAGTTAAATGCATTTGTTGACTATGTGTAAACCCAAGTCATTGCTTCACTCCTATAAAACGCATGAGCAAACACTCACGCATACAGTATTTTAGTTTTTAATTACGGTTGCTGTCTTAATTCTTAAGCATGTGCGTGACAAGAACAAACTGATTCTGAAATATAATTATCACTACTGGAGGTTTTCAATTATACCTTAGTCGTTTGACTCTATTAATATGTTAACTTATAAGGCGAACTTTATCGAAATATTTTTTAAAGTAATCTTAAGCAATAGCGGACAATTTTTGACGAATGTGTGGTTGTATATACGTAAATGAAACTAACGATTAAAAAAATGTATGCGCCATAGTTTTCGTTTTATTTTCAAGGCAGCAACACAAAATAATACACTCATTAAAAAAAGATTTCTTAAGTGTTATACTTTTTTTCCTGCAATCTTCATAAAAGCACAAAATTTGAAATGATAATCGCTGTTAAAATACTTGTTGTTTTAAGGCCCTATTGCACAGAGCAAAATTAAGTGATAACTTCTAAAATGATGCAATGTCGGCACAAATAGTGCTGCAATGACCTAGTTTCAGGGTTCACACTAAATTTTGCTCCTTCCAATCAGGCCTAAGTGGATTATTTTCAGAAACAAATGTACCACTATAAATAGATTTGTAGCGATCATATTCCAATTAAGAAAATAGTAATTCTGCAAGAGCATTGCTTGCGGTAATTTTTTATTGGTGTATGTGTGTAGTTACGTTTGTTTTAGAGAACTAAAAACCATTATATATACTTAGTGTGTGTAAATATATGAATTGTAAATATTTTTGCAATGTATGTACTGTTTTATATTTTTTTTACGAAATTGTGTAAATTTTTTTCTGAACTTGAAACAATGTTTTTTTATTGTAAGGTGTCATATTGTTCAATTTTAAGTTAGGCGTTATTGAGCTAATTATACTGTAATCGTAAATGAATTAAGATGTTTTGAAAATAAGATCTCAGAGTTTATGTACTATATATGTTGAATGTTTTAATATATATATTTGAGTATTGCTCAATACACTCTGGTACTTATTGAAATATTTTCTTAACAAAATTGAAACAATAATTTTATTACAAATATCGAACAAAAGCATTACTTGTTTACATTGCAATGTGTGTCGATCCAGTCTCATTTCTGTAAACAGCTTACCAATGTAACCGTGTTAAACTGTCTAAATATGATAAGTATACTTTCTTGTTTCTATGTTGAATATGCATGTGTTTTAGAAACAAATAAAAATATTTGCCAATACACTGAGCAACGTGTTTCCCTAGTAACTTAATAAACAAATATGGTGGTTTCCTAGGTTTAATCAATAATCGAACAATGCGACTTGTTCAGCTTTTACTACGATATTATCCTCCAGGTAAATTATCAATGTTAGCAATTAAATTTTAATCACAGTATGATAACTTAGGCTTGGGATTGGAATATCGACAAAGTGGGAAAACTAAAGTAAAGACCATAGATTTGTACGATTTAACAAGGACGTGAGTAGATCTTTCAAAAAGCTTTTTGTTTTTAAATTTAATAATATTGGAACTGACAGCACACGTGTCGATGTCCTCGCACAGAAGATTGCTCAAAATGAGCCATTGATCACGCCAGAAAGTTTTGACCTATTACGGTGTGCGCTGGAAAAAATACAGCAGAGACTATTCGCCTTAACAAGAAAGTTGTTTTACAAGGAAAAAGTTCTAGGAACACATTTATTACCGGTAACAAATATAGCCACCGACAAAACTGGTTCAGCGTAAGAGAAGTAACAAAAAAATCCTTATTCCAAAAGTTCACTCAAATATTTCAGCTGTGTGACTGCTAGCTATGATCGCACCTGCAAAATTTGGGATACTTCAACAGGTGAAGAACTAATGGAACTTTCAGGGCATGAAAATGTTGTGTACTCGATAACATTCAGCAAAAACGAGTAAGTACATACAGGGGGCCCCAATTAGAACTTCTTGTAACTTGTAAGCCCTTGTTAAAAATGTATTCATTTAGTTTTAATTAGATTTCAAGTGAAAAATACACTCCATTATCTGTACACTAGAAAGGCCATAAGTAACTGCAGTTTTATTTCTTCATTTTTTTTCTAACTTATTTCAGTAATAAAATACTGACGAGCTCTTTTGACAAAACAGCCCGACTATGGAATTGTTATTTGGGACGCACAGAGCGTGTTTACTGGGGCCATTTAGCAGAGATTGTGGATGCTAAATTTTCTTCCAACGAACAAATTGTGGCAACAGCATCTTTAGATTCAACTTCCAAAATTTATCAAACCGAAACGGGTTTGGTTGTACAATGTTGATACAAGTATAAATTAACAGAATTGTATTTCAGGGCAGGAAATCTATACATTGCGGGGCCATCAGGCGGAAGTAATAACATTACAATTTAACTTGAAAGGCAATGAGATAGCTACAGCTTCTTTTGATTTTTCCCTTAAAATTTGGGATTTGCGCACTAGTACGTGAGTATACATTTAGCACACTTAACAGTGCAGTGTGGCTCGATCTGTATCAAATTTCATGAGCACCTTTGTCATTATATCAGGTTCGTTAAATTGGGAAAGTTGTACAGTTTTGAGGGCCTATAATCTATAATTAGGCAGGAAATTTTTAATTTTTATTTGACAAATCGCTCAAGTAACGTTTTTACCTTGTTCAGGCACGTTTCTAAGAAGTTCAAATGGTGCCGCAACATTATTTTAAAAATCATTATTTCTATAATATGATGATGTGATAATAACAACTTCAAATGGATATTGTCACGTGACCGTTTTTGTAGAAAATTGCTTTAATTATAAAGTAATTTTTTTTACAGATTTGTGCAAAATCTGTTAGGTCATACAGCAGAAATAAGTAATTTTACCTATATGAACAATTATGAACAAATAGCAACAAGTTCTATAGATAAATCGGCTAAAATATGGGATCTAAGAATGGCAAAGTGTATCAATACATTTTTAGGACACACTGACGAGGTATGTAGATAAAATGAAACGTGGCGACATAAGTACCTACTTAGGTACTTTATGTAAATATTTTACAACAGAAAACCAATTTATGGAGTAAAAATTCAAATAATATATATATATACAGGGTGTGTAAAAATTGGCGGAAGCGCTACACGTGGCGATGTTCTTCGTAAAATTCTAAGTCGAAAATCTTGATACGAAAATGTTGTACCATGCTTCCATAAAAAAATGGCAACATTGCATACTTTGATTTGCGTTTGGACATTTTTTTATCAGCAGTTTTTACTTAGGTATTTACAATTTTTGTTCGAACTGAAGGCCTTCAGTTCGTAAACATAGCTGCAAATTTTTCGGTATCGTCTAACACAAACTAGAAATAATTACGAGAAAAACAGAGATGACAGCTAATGACAATGTTGCCATATGTATTATTTTCATTCAAATCAGTGATTTACATATTTTCAACACAAATTATTGAAAGGAAGAACACAATATCTAGGAAAAAATACTATCAGAAATTTGTTTTTATTCCAAATTGCAGCTTTTTCATTTGCAAGTATTAAATAATAACGCTTATTAAAGGACTAAATGTCAAAACTTTGAGGACCTCTTGCAGACACAGCAAGCATGGTACAACATTTTCGTATTAAGATTTTCGACTTAGAATTTTACCAAGAACATCGCCACGTGTAGCGCTTCCGCCAATTTTTACACACCCTGTATATATATATATATATGAATTGAAGAGATGACGACCATAAGTAGTAAGGTAAATAACTTTAACGGGTTATATATATATAAATATTAGGTATTGGATTTGTAAGGTTTAATTGAAATACTAGCTTATTATCATGTTATCACAACGTTTCGATGCTATGGTATGGCATCTTTTTCAAGTGATTCTTTATTTAAGTTCCAAAGCTGTATATGTAAGCCCTTGCACAAGTACAAAGTTGAAATTTTGAGGTTTTTGTAATTTGATATATGTTGTTATATTAGATTAAAAAGATTAAAAAAGATTAAAAGACGATCACAAATTAACATATTAAAAACATGGTCCAGCTGAGACCGGATGTATTGTGCATTGCCAAAGTAACTGGCTCAAAATATTATACACACACACGTTGTTTATATTACAATATTACATCGCAAATAATTATTATTCATCCCCTGTTAGTTCAAAGAATGATTTAAAAGTTTTCATGAAAGATGGAAAATGTTTACTGAAGATCTAAAACCGTAATCGAAATTATGAATAATTGTTAGCTTAAAACATTAAATAAGACGTTATTTACACCCTAAAAAACAATAATCCTTAGGTAGTTCATTCAGATTACATTTTAAAACCTGTTATGGCCAATTTATTTAGGTTTTAGATATTGCATACGATCAAAAACATGGGCGAATAGCTACTGTAAGCAGTGACTGCACTGGGAGAATATGGGATGTTTGTTCTAGTTTTAAACAAACTGCCATTATGCGAGGACATCATGGAGAAATATCTCGAGTGTGTTTTAGTCCAGTAACAGGAGAATACATTTTGACAGCCTCTCAGGATCAAACTGCCAGACTGTGGCATGTGGCTACAGGCAACTGCATGCAAGTTTTGGAAGGACACAGTGACGAAGTTCTTTCCTGCATGTTCAGCCCTTGCGGAAAAAAAATATTTACCGCCGGAAAGGATAACGCATGTCTTGTGTGGATATGACATTTCCATCTGAGGGCACTCTAAATAAATAAAAACTTTAAGGATTATTAGCCCTTAAATAATATATTTAATTTTTCGTGAAAAATGGGAAAAGTACAAAGGCTATATATAGTCTTTGCACTTTTTTCAACAAAAAAATCGAGTTTCTTAAAATTAGCGAGAATGGCTTCAAACTTCTTATACACGTTAGTTATGAGCTAATTAAGGATTATTAGCTCTTAAATAATATATCTAATTTTTCGTGAAAAATGGGAAAAGTACAAAGGCTATAGTCTGCACTTTTTTCAACAAAAAAATCGATTTTCTTAAAATTAGCGAGAATGGCTTCAAACTTCTTATACACGTTAGTTATGAGCTAATTAAGGATTATTAGCTCTTAAATAATATATCTAATTTTTCGTGAAAAATGGGAAAAGTACAAAGGCTATAGTCTGCACTTTTTTCAACAAAAAAATCGATTTTCTTAAAATTAGCGAGAATGGCTTCAAACTTCTTATACACGTTAGTTATGAGCTAATTAAGGATTATTAGCTCTTAAATAATATATCTAATTTTTCGTGAAAAATGGGAAAAGTACAAAGGCTATAGTCTTTGCACTTTTTTCAACAAAAAAATCGATTTTCTTAAAATTAGCGAGAATGGCTTCAAACTTCTTATACACGTTAGTTATGAGCTAATTAAGGATTATTAGCTCTTAAATAATATATTTAATTTTTCGTGAAAAATGGGAAAAGTACAAAGGCTATAGTCTTTGCACTTTTTTCAACAAAAAAATCGATTTTCTTAAAATTAGCGAGAATGGCTTCAAACTTCTTATACACGTTAGTTATGAGCGAATTAAGGATTATTAGCTCTTAAATAATATATTTAATTTTTCGTGAAAAATGGGAAAAGTACAAAGGCTATAGTCTTTGCACTTTTTTCAACAAAAAAATCGATTTTCTTAAAATTAGCGAGAATGGCTTCAAACTTCTTATACACGTTAGTTATGAGCGAATTAAGGATTATTAGCTCTTAAATAATATATTTAATTTTTCGTGAAAAATGGGAAAAGTACAAAGGCTATAGTCTTTGCACTTTTTTCAACAAAAAAATCGATTTTCTTAAAATTAGCGAGAATGGCTTCAAACTTCTTATACACGTTAGTTATGAGCTAATTAAGGATTATTAGCTCTTAAATAATATATCTAATTTTTCGTGAAAAATGGGAAAAGTACAAAGGCTATAGTCTTTGCACTTTTTTCAGCAAAAAAATCGATTTTCTTAAAATTAGCGAGAATGGCTTCAAACTTCTTATACACGTTAGTTATGAGCTAATTAAGGATTATTAGCTCTTAAATAATATATTTAATTTTTCGTGAAAAATGGGAAAAGTACAAAGGCTATAGTCTTTGCACTTTTTTCAACAAAAAAATCGATTTTCTTAAAATTAGCGAGAATGGCTTCAAACTTCTTATACACGTTAGTTATGAGCGAATTAAGGATTATTAGCTCTTAAATAATATATTTAATTTTTCGTGAAAAATGGGAAAAGTACAAAGGCTATAGTCTTTGCACTTTTTTCAACAAAAAAATCGATTTTCTTAAAATTAGCGAGAATGGCTTCAAACTTCTTATACACGTTAGTTATGAGCGAATTAAGGATTATTAGCTCTTAAATAATATATTTAATTTTTCGTGAAAAATGGGAAAAGTACAAAGGCTATAGTCTTTGCACTTTTTTCAACAAAAAAATCGATTTTCTTAAAATTAGCGAGAATGGCTTCAAACTTCTTATACACGTTAGTTATGAGCTAATTAAGGATTATTAGCTCTTAAATAATATATCTAATTTTTCGTGAAAAATGGGAAAAGTACAAAGGCTAGTCTTTGCACTTTTTTCAACAAAAAAATCGATTTTCTTAAAATTAGCGAGAATGGCTTCAAACTTCTTATACACGTTAGTTATGAGCTAATTAAGGATTATTAGCTCTTAAATATTATATTTAATTTTTCGTGAAAAATGGGAAAAGTACAAAGGCTATAGTCTTTGCACTTTTTTCAACAAAAAAATCGATTTTCTTAAAATTAGCGAGAATGGCTTCAAACTTCTTATACACGTTAGTTATGAGCTAATTAAGGATTATTAGCTCTTAAATAATATATTTAATTTTTCGTGAAAAATGGGAAAAGTACAAAGGCTATATAGTCTTTGCACTTTTTTCAACAAAAAAAATCGATTTTCTTAAAATTAGCGAGAATGGCTTCAAACTTCTTATACACGTTAGTTATGAGCTAATTAAGGATTATTAGCTCTTAAATAATATATCTAATTTTTCGTGAAAAATGGGAAAAGTACAAAGGCTATAGTCTGCACTTTTTTCAACAAAAAAATCGATTTTCTTAAAATTAGCGAGAATGGCTTCAAACTTCTTATACACGTTAGTTATGAGCTAATTAAGGATTATTAGCTCTTAAATAATATATCTAATTTTTCGTGAAAAATGGGAAAAGTACAAAGGCTATAGTCTTTACACTTTTTTCAACAAAAAAATCGATTTTCTTAAAATTAGCGAGAATGGCTTCAAACTTCTTATACACGTTAGTTATGAGCTAATTAAGGATTATTAGCTCTTAAATAATATATTTAATTTTTCGTGAAAAATGGGAAAAGTACAAAGGCTATAGTCTTTGCACTTTTTTCAACAAAAAAATCGATTTTCTTAAAATTAGCGAGAATGGCTTCAAACTTCTTATACACGTTAGTTATGAGCGAATTAAGGATTATTAGCTCTTAAATAATATATTTAATTTTTCGTGAAAAATGGGAAAAGTACAAAGGCTATAGTCTTTGCACTTTTTTCAACAAAAAAATCGATTTTCTTAAAATTAGCGAGAATGGCTTCAAACTTCTTATACACGTTAGTTATGAGCGAATTAAGGATTATTAGCTCTTAAATAATATATTTAATTTTTCGTGAAAAATGGGAAAAGTACAAAGGCTATAGTCTTTGCACTTTTTTCAACAAAAAAATCGATTTTCTTAAAATTAGCGAGAATGGCTTCAAACTTCTTATACACGTTAGTTATGAGCTAATTAAGGATTATTAGCTCTTAAATAATATATCTAATTTTTCGTGAAAAATGGGAAAAGTACAAAGGCTATAGTCTTTGCACTTTTTTCAACAAAAAAATCGATTTTCTTAAAATTAGCGACAATGGCTTCAAACTTCTTATACACGTTAGTTATGAGCTAATTAAGGATTATTAGCTCTTAAATATTATATTTAATTTTTCGTGAAAAATGGGAAAAGTACAAAGGCTATATATTCTTTGCACTTTTTTCAACAAAAAAATCGATTTTCTTAAAATTAGCGAGAATGGCTTCAAACTTCTTATACACGTTAGTTATGAGCTAATTAAGGATTATTAGCTCTTAAATAATATATTTAATTTTTTGTGAAAAATGGGAAAAGTACAAAGGCTATAATAATAGTCTTTGCACTTTTTTCAACAAAAAAATCGATTTTCTTAAAATTAGCGAGAATGGCTTCAAACTTCTTATACACGTTAGTTATGAGCTAATTAAGGATTATTAGCTCTTAAATAACAAAAAAATCGATTTTCTTAAAATTAGCGAGAATGGCTTCAAACTTCTTATACACGTTAGTTATGAGCTAATTAAGGATTATTAGCTCTTAAATAATATATTTAATTTTTCGTGAAAAATGGGAAAAGTACAAAGGCTATAGTCTTTGCACTTTTTTCAACAAAAAAATCGATTTTCTTAAAATTAGCGAGAATGGCTTCAAATTTCTTATACACGTTAGTTATGAGCTAATTAAGGATTATTAGCTCTTAAATATTATATTTAATTTTTCGTGAAAAATGGGAAAAGTACAAAGGCTATAGTCTTTGCACTTTTTTCAACAAAAAAATCGATTTTCTTAAAATTAGCGAGAATGGCTTCAAACTTCTTATACACGTTAGTTATGAGCTAATTAAGGATTATTAGCTCTTAAATAATATATTTAATTTTTCGTGAAAAATGGGAAAAGTACAAAGGCTATATAGTCTTTGCACTTTTTTCAACAAAAAAATCGATTTTCTTAAAATTAGCAAGAATGGCTTCAAACTTCTTATACACGTTAGTTATGAGCTAATTTAGGATTATTAGCTCTTAAATAATATATTTAATTTTTCGTGAAAAATGGGAAAAGTACAAAGGCTATATAGTCTTTGCACTTTTTTCAACAAAAAAAATCGATTTTCTTAAAATTAGCGAGAATGGCTTCAAACTTCTTATACACGTTAGTTATGAGCGAATTAAGGATTATTAGCTCTTAAATAATATATTTAATTTTTCGTGAAAAATGGGAAAAGTACAAAGGCTATAGTCTTTGCACTTTTTTCAACAAAAAAATCGATTTTCTTAAAATTAGCGAGAATGGCTTCAAACTTCTTATACACGTTAGTTATGAGCTAATTAAGGATTATTAGCTCTTAAATATTATATTTAATTTTTCGTGAAAAATGGGAAAAGTACAAAAGCTATATATTCTTTGCACTTTTTTCAACAAAAAAATCGATTTTCTTAAAATTAGCGAGAATGGCTTCAAACTTCTTATACACGTTAGTTATGAGCTAATTAAGGATTATTAGCTCTTAAATAATATATTTAATTTTTCGTGAAAAATGGGAAAAGTACAAAGGCTATATAGTCTTTGCACTTTTTTCAACAAAAAAATCGATTTTCTTAAAATTAGCGAGAATGGCTTCAAACTTCTTATACACGTTAGTTATGAGCTAATTAAGGATTATTAGCTCTTAAATAATATATTTAATTTTTCGTGAAAAATGGGAAAAGTACAAAGGCTATATAGTCTTTGCACTTTTTTCAACAAAAAAAATCGATTTTCTTAAAATTAGCGACAATGGCTTCAAACTTCTTATACACGTTAGTTATGAGCTAATTAAGGATTATTAGCTCTTAAATAATATATCTAATTTTTCGTGAAAAATGGGAAAAGTACAAAGGCTATAGTCTTTGCACTTTTTTCAACAAAAAAATCGATTTTCTTAAAATTAGCGACAATGGCTTCAAACTTCTTATACACGTTAGTTATGAGCTAATTAAGGATTATTAGCTCTTAAATAATATATTTAATTTTTCGTGAAAAATGGGAAAAGTACAAAGGCTATAGTCTTTGCACTTTTTTCAACAAAAAAATCGATTTTCTTAAAATTAGCGAGAATGGCTTCAAACTTCTTATACACGTTAGTTATGAGCGAATTAAGGATTATTAGCTCTTAAATAATATATTTAATTTTTCGTGAAAAATGGGAAAAGTACAAAGGCTTATAGTCTTTGCACTTTTTTCAACAAAAAAATCGATTTTCTTAAAATTAGCGAGAATGGCTTCAAACTTCTTATACACGTTAGTTATGAGCTAATTAAGGATTATTAGCTCTTAAATAATATATTTAATTTTTCGTGAAAAATGGGAAAAGTACAAAGGCTATATAGTCTTTGCACTTTTTTCAACAAAAAAATCGATTTTCTTAAAATTAGCGAGAATGGCTTCAAACTTCTTATACACGTTAGTTATGAGCTAATTAAGGATTATTAGCTCTTAAATAATATATTTAATTTTTCGTGAAAAATGGGAAAAGTACAAAGGCTATTATATAGTCTTTGCACTTTTTTCAACAAAAAAAATCGATTTTCTTAAAATTAGCGACAATGGCTTCAAACTTCTTATACACGTTAGTTATGAGCTAATTAAGGATTATTAGCTCTTAAATAATATATCTAATTTTTCGTGAAAAATGGGAAAAGTACAAAGGCTATAGTCTGCACTTTTTTCAACAAAAAAATCGATTTTCTTAAAATTAGCGAGAATGGCTTCAAACTTCTTATACACGTTAGTTATGAGCTAATTAAGGATTATTAGCTCTTAAATAATATATCTAATTTTTCGTGAAAAATGGGAAAAGTACAAAGGCTATAGTCTTTGCACTTTTTTCAACAAAAAAATCGATTTTCTTAAAATTAGCGAGAATGGCTTCAAACTTCTTATACACGTTAGTTATGAGCTAATTAAGGATTATTAGCTCTTAAATAATATATTTAATTTTTCGTGAAAAATGGGAAAAGTACAAAGGCTATAGTCTTTGCACTTTTTTCAACAAAAAAATCGATTTTCTTAAAATTAGCGAGAATGGCTTCAAACTTCTTATACACGTTAGTTATGAGCGAATTAAGGATTATTAGCTCTTAAATAATATATTTAATTTTTCGTGAAAAATGGGAAAAGTACAAAGGCTATAGTCTTTGCACTTTTTTCAACAAAAAAATCGATTTTCTTAAAATTAGCGAGAATGGCTTCAAACTTCTTATACACGTTAGTTATGAGCGAATTAAGGATTATTAGCTCTTAAATAATATATTTAATTTTTCGTGAAAAATGGGAAAAGTACAAAGGCTGTCTTTGCACTTTTTTCAACAAAAAAATCGATTTTCTTAAAATTAGCGAGAATGGCTTCAAACTTCTTATACACGTTAGTTATGAGCTAATTAAGGATTATTAGCTCTTAAATAATATATCTAATTTTTCGTGAAAAATGGGAAAAGTACAAAGGCTATAGTCTTTGCACTTTTTTCAACAAAAAAATCGATTTTCTTAAAATTAGCGAGAATGGCTTCAAACTTCTTATACACGTTAGTTATGAGCTAATTAAGGATTATTAGCTCTTAAATATTATATTTAATTTTTCGTGAAAAATGGGAAAAGTACAAAGGCTATATATTCTTTGCACTTTTTTCAACAAAAAAATCGATTTTCTTAAAATTAGCGAGAATAGGCTTCAAACTTCTTATACACGTTAGTTATGAGCTAATTAAGGATTATTAGCTCTTAAATAATATATTTAATTTTTTGTGAAAAATGGGAAAAGTACAAAGGCTATAATAGTCTTTGCACTTTTTTCAACAAAAAAATCGATTTTCTTAAAATTAGCGAGAATGGCTTCAAACTTCTTATACACGTTAGTTATGAGCTAATTAAGGATTATTAGCTCTTAAATAACAAAAAAATCGCTTTTCTTTAAATTAGCGAGAATGGCTTCAAACTTCTTATACACGTTAGTTATGAGCTAATTAAGGATTATTAGCTCTTAAATAATATATTTAATTTTTCGTGAAAAATGGGAAAAGTACAAAGGCTATATAGTCTTTGCACTTTTTTCAACAAAAAAAATCGATTTTCTTAAAATTAGCGAGAATGGCTTCAAACTTCTTATACACGTTAGTTATGAGCGAATTAAGGATTATTAGCTCTTAAATAATATATTTAATTTTTCGTGAAAAATGGGAAAAGTACAAAGGCTATAGTCTTTGCACTTTTTTCAACAAAAAAATCGATTTTCTTAAAATTAGCGAGAATGGCTTCAAACTTCTTATACACGTTAGTTATGAGCTAATTAAGGATTATTAGCTCTTAAATAATATATCTAATTTTTCGTGAAAAATGGGAAAAGTACAAAGGCTATAGTCTTTGCACTTTTTTCAACAAAAAAATCGATTTTCTTAAAATTAGCGAGAATGGCTTCAAACTTCTTATACGCGTTAGTTATGAGCTAATTAAGGATTATTAGCTCTTAAATAATATATTTAATTTTTCGTGAAAAATGGGAAAAGTACAAAGGCTATATATAGTCTTTGCACTTTTTTCAACAAAAAAATCGATTTTCTTAAAATTAGCGAGAATGGCTTCAAACTTCTTATACACGTTAGTTATGAGCGAATTAAGGATTATTAGCTCTTAAATAATATATTTAATTTTTCGTGAAAAATGGGAAAAGTACAAAGGCTATAGTCTTTGCACTTTTTTCAACAAAAAAATCGATTTTCTTAAAATTAGCGAGAATGGCTTCAAACTTCTTATACACGTTAGTTATGAGCGAATTAAGGATTATTAGCTCTTAAATAATATATTTAATTTTTCGTGAAAAATGGGAAAAGTACAAAGGCTATAGTCTTTGCACTTTTTTCAACAAAAAAATCGATTTTCTTAAAATTAGCGAGAATGGCTTCAAACTTCTTATACACGTTAGTTATGAGCTAATTAAGGATTATTAGCTCTTAAATAATATATCTAATTTTTCGTGAAAAATGGGAAAAGTACAAAGGCTATAGTCTTTGCACTTTTTTCAACAAAAAAATCGATTTTCTTAAAATTAGCGACAATGGCTTCAAACTTCTTATACACGTTAGTTATGAGCTAATTAAGGATTATTAGCTCTTAAATATTATATTTAATTTTTCGTGAAAAATGGGAAAAGTACAAAGGCTATATATTCTTTGCACTTTTTTCAACAAAAAAATCGATTTTCTTAAAATTAGCGAGAATGGCTTCAAACTTCTTATACACGTTAGTTATGAGCTAATTAACGATTATTAGCTCTTAAATAATATATTTAATCTTTTGTGAAAAATGGGAAAAGTACAAAGGCTATAATAGTCTTTGCACTTTTTTCAACAAAAAAATCGATTTTCTTAAAATTAGCGAGAATGGCTTCAAACTTCTTATACACGTTAGTTATGAGCTAATTAAGGATTATTAGCTCTTAAATAACAAAAAAATCGATTTTCTTAAAATTAGCGAGAATGGCTTCAAACTTCTTATACACGTTAGTTATGAGCTAATTAAGGATTATTAGCTCTTAAATAATATATTTAATTTTTCGTGAAAAATGGGAAAAGTACAAAGGCTATAGTCTTTGCACTTTTTTCAACAAAATAATCGATTTTCTTAAAATTAGCGAGAATGGCTTCAAACTTCTTATACACGTTAGTTATGAGCTAATTAAGGATTATTAGCTCTTAAATAACAAAAAAATCGCTTTTCTTTAAATTAGCGAGAATGGCTTCAAACTTCTTATACACGTTAGTTATGAGCTAATTAAGGATTATTAGCTCTTAAATAATATATTTAATTTTTCGTGAAAAATGGGAAAAGTACAAAGGCTATATAGTCTTTGCACTTTTTTCAACAAAAAAAATCGATTTTCTTAAAATTAGCGAGAATGGCTTCAAACTTCTTATACACGTTAGTTATGAGCGAATTAAGGATTATTAGCTCTTAAATAATATATTTAATTTTTCGTGAAAAATGGGAAAAGTACAAAGGCTATAGTCTTTGCACTTTTTTCAACAAAAAAATCGATTTTCTTAAAATTAGCGAGAATGGCTTCAAACTTCTTATACACGTTAGTTATGAGCTAATTAAGGATTATTAGCTCTTAAATAATATATCTAATTTTTCGTGAAAAATGGGAAAAGTACAAAGGCTATAGTCTTTGCACTTTTTTCAACAAAAAAATCGATTTTCTTAAAATTAGCGAGAATGGCTTCAAACTTCTTATACGCGTTAGTTATGAGCTAATTAAGGATTATTAGCTCTTAAATAATATATTTAATTTTTCGTGAAAAATGGGAAAAGTACAAAGGCTATATATAGTCTTTGCACTTTTTTCAACAAAAAAATCGATTTTCTTAAAATTAGCGAGAATGGCTTCAAACTTCTTATACACGTTAGTTATGAGCGAATTAAGGATTATTAGCTCTTAAATAATATATTTAATTTTTCGTGAAAAATGGGAAAAGTACAAAGGCTATAGTCTTTGCACTTTTTTCAACAAAAAAATCGATTTTCTTAAAATTAGCGAGAATGGCTTCAAACTTCTTATACACGTTAGTTATGAGCGAATTAAGGATTATTAGCTCTTAAATAATATATTTAATTTTTCGTGAAAAATGGGAAAAGTACAAAGGCTATAGTCTTTGCACTTTTTTCAACAAAAAAATCGATTTTCTTAAAATTAGCGAGAATGGCTTCAAACTTCTTATACACGTTAGTTATGAGCTAATTAAGGATTATTAGCTCTTAAATAATATATCTAATTTTTCGTGAAAAATGGGAAAAGTACAAAGGCTATAGTCTTTGCACTTTTTTCAACAAAAAAATCGATTTTCTTAAAATTAGCGACAATGGCTTCAAACTTCTTATACACGTTAGTTATGAGCTAATTAAGGATTATTAGCTCTTAAATATTATATTTAATTTTTCGTGAAAAATGGGAAAAGTACAAAGGCTATATATTCTTTGCACTTTTTTCAACAAAAAAATCGATTTTCTTAAAATTAGCGAGAATGGCTTCAAACTTCTTATACACGTTAGTTATGAGCTAATTAAGGATTATTAGCTCTTAAATAATATATTTAATCTTTTGTGAAAAATGGGAAAAGTACAAAGGCTATAATAGTCTTTGCACTTTTTTCAACAAAAAAATCGATTTTCTTAAAATTAGCGAGAATGGCTTCAAACTTCTTATACACGTTAGTTATGAGCTAATTAAGGATTATTAGCTCTTAAATAACAAAAAAATCGATTTTCTTAAAATTAGCGAGAATGGCTTCAAACTTCTTATACACGTTAGTTATGAGCTAATTAAGGATTATTAGCTCTTAAATAATATATTTAATTTTTCGTGAAAAATGGGAAAAGTACAAAGGCTATAGTCTTTGCACTTTTTTCAACAAAATAATCGATTTTCTTAAAATTAGCGAGAATGGCTTCAAACTTCTTATACACGTTAGTTATGAGCTAATTAAGGATTATTAGCTCTTAAATAATATATTTAATTTTTCGTGAAAAATGGGAAAAGTACAAAAGCTATATAGTCTTTGCACTTTTTTCAACAAAAAAAATCGATTTTCTTAAAATTAGCGAGAATGGCTTCAAACTTCTTATACACGTTAGTTATGAGCTAATTAAGGATTATTAGCTCTTAAATAATATATTTAATTTTTCGTGAAAAATGGGAAAAGTACAAAGGCTATAGTCTTTGCACTTTTTTCAACAAAATAATCGATTTTCTTAAAATTAGCGAGAATGGCTTCAAACTTCTTATACACGTTAGTTATGAGCTAATTAAGGATTATTAGCTCTTAAATAACAAAAAAATCGCTTTTCTTTAAATTAGCGAGAATGGCTTCAAACTTCTTATACACGTTAGTTATGAGCTAATTAAGGATTATTAGCTCTTAAATAATATATTTAATTTTTCGTGAAAAATGGGAAAAGTACAAAGGCTATATAGTCTTTGCACTTTTTTCAACAAAAAAAATCGATTTTCTTAAAATTAGCGAGAATGGCTTCAAACTTCTTATACACGTTAGTTATGAGCGAATTAAGGATTATTAGCTCTTAAATAATATATTTAATTTTTCGTGAAAAATGGGAAAAGTACAAAGGCTATAGTCTTTGCACTTTTTTCAACAAAAAAATCGATTTTCTTAAAATTAGCGAGAATGGCTTCAAACTTCTTATACACGTTAGTTATGAGCTAATTAAGGATTATTAGCTCTTAAATAATATATCTAATTTTTCGTGAAAAATGGGAAAAGTACAAAGGCTATAGTCTTTGCACTTTTTTCAACAAAAAAATCGATTTTCTTAAAATTAGCGAGAATGGCTTCAAACTTCTTATACGCGTTAGTTATGAGCTAATTAAGGATTATTAGCTCTTAAATAATATATTTAATTTTTCGTGAAAAATGGGAAAAGTACAAAGGCTATATATAGTCTTTGCACTTTTTTCAACAAAAAAATCGATTTTCTTAAAATTAGCGAGAATGGCTTCAAACTTCTTATACACGTTAGTTATGAGCGAATTAAGGATTATTAGCTCTTAAATAATATATTTAATTTTTCGTGAAAAATGGGAAAAGTACAAAGGCTATAGTCTTTGCACTTTTTTCAACAAAAAAATCGATTTTCTTAAAATTAGCGAGAATGGCTTCAAACTTCTTATACACGTTAGTTATGAGCGAATTAAGGATTATTAGCTCTTAAATAATATATTTAATTTTTCGTGAAAAATGGGAAAAGTACAAAGGCTATAGTCTTTGCACTTTTTTCAACAAAAAAATCGATTTTCTTAAAATTAGCGAGAATGGCTTCAAACTTCTTATACACGTTAGTTATGAGCTAATTAAGGATTATTAGCTCTTAAATAATATATCTAATTTTTCGTGAAAAATGGGAAAAGTACAAAGGCTATATATTCTTTGCACTTTTTTCAACAAAAAAATCGATTTTCTTAAAATTAGCGAGAATGGCTTCAAACTTCTTATACACGTTAGTTATGAGCTAATTAAGGATTATTAGCTCTTAAATAATATATTTAATCTTTTGTGAAAAATGGGAAAAGTACAAAGGCTATAATAGTCTTTGCACTTTTTTCAACAAAAAAATCGATTTTCTTAAAATTAGCGAGAATGGCTTCAAACTTCTTATACACGTTAGTTATGAGCTAATTAAGGATTATTAGCTCTTAAATAACAAAAAAATCGATTTTCTTAAAATTAGCGAGAATGGCTTCAAACTTCTTATACACGTTAGTTATGAGCTAATTAAGGATTATTAGCTCTTAAATAATATATTTAATTTTTCGTGAAAAATGGGAAAAGTACAAAGGCTATAGTCTTTGCACTTTTTTCAACAAAATAATCGATTTTCTTAAAATTAGCGAGAATGGCTTCAAACTTCTTATACACGTTAGTTATGAGCTAATTAAGGATTATTAGCTCTTAAATAATATATTTAATTTTTCGTGAAAAATGGGAAAAGTACAAAAGCTATATAGTCTTTGCACTTTTTTCAACAAAAAAAATCGATTTTCTTAAAATTAGCGAGAATGGCTTCAAACTTCTTATACACGTTAGTTATGAGCTAATTAAGGATTATTAGCTCTTAAATATTATATTTAATTTTTCGTGAAAAATGGGAAAAGTACAAAGGCTATATATTCTTTGCACTTTTTTCAACAAAAAAATCGATTTTCTTAAAATTAGCGAGAATGGCTTCAAACTTCTTATACACGTTAGTTATGAGCTAATTAAGGATTATTAGCTCTTAAATAATATATTTAATTTTTCGTGAAAAATGGGAAAAGTACAAAGGCTATATAGTCTTTGCACTTTTTTCAACAAAAAAATCGATTTTCTTAAAATTAGCGAGAATGGCTTCAAACTTCTTATACACGTTAGTTATGAGCTAATTAAGGATTATTAGCTCTTAAATAATATATTTAATTTTTCGTGAAAAATGGGAAAAGTACAAAGGCTATATAGTCTTTGCACTTTTTTCAACAAAAAAAATCGATTTTCTTAAAATTAGCGAGAATGGCTTCAAACTTCTTATACACGTTAGTTATGAGCGAATTAAGGATTATTAGCTCTTAAATAATATATTTAATTTTTCGTGAAAAATGGGAAAAGTACAAAGGCTATAGTCTTTGCACTTTTTTCAACAAAAAAATCGATTTTCTTAAAATTAGCGAGAATGGCTTCAAACTTCTTATACACGTTAGTTATGAGCTAATTAAGGATTATTAGCTCTTAAATAATATATCTAATTTTTCGTGAAAAATGGGAAAAGTACAAAGGCTATAGTCTTTGCACTTTTTTCAACAAAAAAATCGATTTTCTTAAAATTAGCGAGAATGGCTTCAAACTTCTTATACACGTTAGTTATGAGCTAATTAAGGATTATTAGCTCTTAAATAATATATTTAATTTTTCGTGAAAAATGGGAAAAGTACAAAGGCTATAGTCTTTGCACTTTTTTCAACAAAAAAATCGATTTTCTTAAAATTAGCGAGAATGGCTTCAAACTTCTTATACACGTTAGTTATGAGCTAATTAAGGATTATTAGCTCTTAAATAATATATTTAATTTTTCGTGAAAAATGGGAAAAGTACAAAGGCTATAGTCTTTGCACTTTTTTCAACAAAAAAATCGATTTTCTTAAAATTAGCGAGAATGGCTTCAAACTTCTTATACACGTTAGTTATGAGCTAATTAAGGATTATTAGCTCTTAAATAATATATTTAATTTTTCGTGAAAAATGGGAAAAGTACAAAGGCTATATAGTCTTTGCACTTTTTTCAACAAAAAAAATCGATTTTCTTAAAATTAGCGAGAATGGCTTCAAACTTCTTATACACGTTAGTTATGAGCTAATTAAGGATTATTAGCTCTTAAATAATATATCTAATTTTTCGTGAAAAATGGGAAAAGTACAAAGGCTATAGTCTTTGCACTTTTTTCAACAAAAAAATCGATTTTCTTAAAATTAGCGAGAATGGCTTCAAACTTCTTATACACGTTAGTTATGAGCTAATTAAGGATTATTAGCTCTTAAATAATATATCTAATTTTTCGTGAAAAATGGGAAAAGTACAAAGGCTATAGTCTTTGCACTTTTTTCAACAAAAAAATCGATTTTCTTAAAATTAGCGAGAATGGCTTCAAACTTCTTATACACGTTAGTTATGAGCTAATTAAGGATTATTAGCTCTTAAATAATATATCTAATTTTTCGTGAAAAATGGGAAAAGTACAAAGGCTATAGTCTTTGCACTTTTTTCAACAAAAAAATCGATTTTCTTAAAATTAGCGAGAATGGCTTCAAACTTCTTATACACGTTAGTTATGAGCTAATTAAGGATTATTAGCTCTTAAATAATATATTTAATTTTTTGTGAAAAATGGGAAAAGTACAAAGGCTATAATAGTCTTTGCACTTTTTTCAACAAAAAAAATCGATTTTCTTAAAATTAGCGAGAATGGCTTCAAACTTCTTATACACGTTAGTTATGAGCTAATTAAGGATTATTAGCTCTTAAATAATATATCTAATTTTTCGTGAAAAATGGGAAAAGTACAAAGGCTATAGTCTGCACTTTTTTCAACAAAAAAATCGATTTTCTTAAAATTAGCGAGAATGGCTTCAAACTTCTTATACACGTTAGTTATGAGCTAATTAAGGATTATTAGCTCTTAAATAATATATCTAATTTTTCGTGAAAAATGGGAAAAGTACAAAGGCTATAGTCTTTGCACTTTTTTCAACAAAAAAATCGATTTTCTTAAAATTAGCGAGAATGGCTTCAAACTTCTTATACACGTTAGTTATGAGCTAATTAAGGATTATTAGCTCTTAAATAATATATTTAATTTTTCGTGAAAAATGGGAAAAGTACAAAGGCTATATAGTCTTTGCACTTTTTTCAACAAAAAAAATCGATTCTTAAAATTAGCGAGAATGGCTTCAAACTTCTTATACACGTTAGTTATGAGCTAATTAAGGATTATTAGCTCTTAAATAATATATCTAATTTTTCGTGAAAAATGGGAAAAGTACAAAGGCTATAGTCTTTGCACTTTTTTCAACAAAAAAATCGATTTTCTTAAAATTAGCGAGAATGGCTTCAAACTTCTTATACACGTTAGTTATGAGCTAATTAAGGATTATTAGCTCTTAAATAATATATTTAATTTTTCGTGAAAAATGGGAAAAGTACAAAGGCTATAGTCTGCACTTTTTTCAACAAAAAAATCGATTTTCTTAAAATTAGCGAGAATGGCTTCAAACTTCTTATACACGTTAGTTATGAGCTAATTAAGGATTATTAGCTCTTAAATAATATATTTAATTTTTCGTGAAAAATGGGAAAAGTACAAAGGCTATAGTCTTTGCACTTTTTTCAACAAAAAAATCGATTTTCTTAAAATTAGCGAGAATGGCTTCAAACTTCTTATACACGTTAGTTATGAGCTAATTAAGGATTATTAGCTCTTAAATAATATATCTAATTTTTCGTGAAAAATGGGAAAAGTACAAAGGCTATAGTCTGCACTTTTTTCAACAAAAAAATCGATTTTCTTAAAATTAGCGAGAATGGCTTCAAACTTCTTATACACGTTAGTTATGAGCTAATTAAGGATTATTAGCTCTTAAATAATATATTTAATTTTTCGTGAAAAATGGGAAAAGTACAAAGGCTATATAGTCTTTGCACTTTTTTCAACAAAAAAAATCGATTTTCTTAAAATTAGCGAGAATGGCTTCAAACTTCTTATACACGTTAGTTATGAGCTAATTAAGGATTATTAGCTCTTAAATAATATATTTAATTTTTCGTGAAAAATGGGAAAAGTACAAAGGCTATAGTCTTTGCACTTTTTTCAACAAAAAAATCGATTTTCTTAAAATTAGCGAGAATGGCTTCAAACTTCTTATACACGTTAGTTATGAGCTAATTAAGGATTATTAGCTCTTAAATATTATATCTAATTTTTCGTGAAAAATGGGAAAAGTACAAAGGCTATAGTCTGCACTTTTTTCAACAAAAAAATCGATTTTCTTAAAATTAGCGAGAATGGCTTCAAACTTCTTATACACGTTAGTTATGAGCTAATTAAGGATTATTAGCTCTTAAATAATATATTTAATTTTTCGTGAAAAATGGGAAAAGTACAAAGGCTATAGTCTTTGCACTTTTTTCAACAAAAAAATCGATTTTCTTAAAATTAGCGAGAATGGCTTCAAACTTCTTATACACGTTAGTTATGAGCTAATTAAGGATTATTAGCTCTTAAATAATATATCTAATTTTTCGTGAAAAATGGGAAAAGTACAAAGGCTATATAGTCTTTGCACTTTTTTCAACAAAAAAATCGATTTTCTTAAAATTAGCGAGAATGGCTTCAAACTTCTTATACACGTTAGTTATGAGCTAATTAAGGATTATTAGCTCTTAAATAATATATCTAATTTTTCGTGAAAAATGGGAAAAGTACAAAGGCTATAGTCTTTGCACTTTTTTCAACAAAAAAATCGATTTTCTTAAAATTAGCGAGAATGGCTTCAAACTTCTTATACACGTTAGTTATGAGCTAATTAAGGATTATTAGCTCTTAAATAATATATTTAATTTTTCGTGAAAAATGGGAAAAGTACAAAGGCTATATAGTCTTTGCACTTTTTTCAACAAAAAAAAACGATTTTCTTAAAATTAGCGAGAATGGCTTCAAACTTCTTATACACGTTAGTTATGAGCTAATTAAGGATTATTAGCTCTTAAATAATATATTTAATTTTTCGTGAAAAATGGGAAAAGTACAAAGGCTATAGTCTTTGCACTTTTTTCAACAAAAAAATCGATTTTCTTAAAATTAGCGAGAATGGCTTCAAACTTCTTATACACGTTAGTTATGAGCTAATTAAGGATTATTAGCTCTTAAATAATATATTTAATTTTTCGTGAAAAATGGGAAAAGTACAAAGGCTATATAGTCTTTGCACTTTTTTCAACAAAAAAATCGATTTTCTTAAAATTAGCGAGAATGGCTTCAAACTTCTTATACACGTTAGTTATGAGCTAATTAAGGATTATTAGCTCTTAAATAATATATTTAATTTTTCGTGAAAAATGGGAAAAGTACAAAGGCTATAGTCTTTGCACTTTTTTCAACAAAAAAATCGAGTTTCTTAAAATTAGCGCTAATGGCTTCAAACTTCTTATACACGTTAGTTATGAGCTAATTAAGGATTATTAGCTCTTAAATAATATATCTAATTTTTCGTGAAAAATGGGAAAAGTACAAAGGCTATTATAGTCTTTGCACTTTTTTCAACAAAAAAATCGATTTTCTTAAAATTAGCGAGAATGGCTTCAAACTTCTTATACACGTTAGTTATGAGCTAATTAAGGATTATTAGCTCTTAAATAATATATTTAATTTTTCGTGAAAAATGGGAAAAGTACAAAGGCTATGCACTTTTTTCAACAAAAAAAAAAACGATTTTCTTAAAACTAACGCAAATCTTATACAGGTTATTTATGGCCCAATTACGTTATAATACGTACTCGTTGGAAAACACTTAAAATTGTAGTGTGTCGTCGTATTTTTAATTAACAAACAAAGACTCAACTTCCAGAGTTGAGCAAAAGTTGAGGCATACGTTTAAATGCATCAATAGACGTATAAAATGGATTTGGATTAGCAGATTGTTGTAACGCAGACACTCCGATTCTTCCTTCAGCTACACCACTTTACATTTTGAATTTCATCCAGATCACACTACCGATAAAGACTTGAGTTGATTCATGCAAAAAATGTCACCTGAAACTGAAACGGCCTTTTAGTCACTTTTTTTCGCAAAAATCACTCTTTCATTTCATCAACTTGGTAAAAGTACCAGCTAAAATATGTATCAATATGTAATTGGCTATTAAATGTATTTGAGCATATTTTGCGCTATAGATCGACAGATGGCGATACTATATAGTGCACATTAGGGTACCTCTATAAACAGGGTACGGACAAGCGATTGACAAGTTTCTATTGTATGTACGGTCGAGTTTCGCTTGCCACTAGGCTGCGACCTCCAGATTTTATATAATTTGCATTGCGTTGATACGTAGGTTTACAGATTTTATTTTTTTCTTGCATGTTCAGGGTGTTTAAGTGTGATCCAAGACTTAAAAAGACATTAGTGATAGATGTGTAAGTTATTACCATACGTAAATTTCATAAATTAAGTTAAATACAATTATTTTTTTAATTTTTAAGAAAATGTGCATTGTAATTATTTGTCTACATCAATTTAATCAATTGGAATTCATAATGTAATTTTGTCATTAAATATGAAATTAAATTGATGAATCTATACTTTTCAGTTGCTCATTGGACTTTAAAACAGGAATTAAGTTAACAATTGTTTGCAACTGCGTGTATCATGGGTTGCATGCTTACAGTTGAAATACGCGTTCCGTATATGTTTTTTAAACATTAATAGCTAATAACAATTATTAACCTTCATTTTACTCACTTTTTAGTTGCTATACTTACTATTGCACCTATTTCCACATGCCAATTGAGTTTTTACCTTCAAATTTCGTTTAAAAATTGAACTATTAAAAGAAATCCTATATAATCCCATTGCCGCTATGAGAAAGTTGGAGGGTCCGTGTAGCTTGGCCATACCCTGTTATATAAAGGTACCCTAGACCTAGAGCACATTGACGCGTGAATACCCGGTAAAACCGTTATATATTAGGCCTAGAAATGTTTGAAAATGTGGTTTCTAAGTGATACCACATTACTTGAAAGGGTTAAAAAGTAAAATTACGCTTTACAATTATTTATCTACCGAGATCTTCCTTTGACTGTGTATAGGGTGATACAAATAAAACGGCGACCCACTAAGCAGACAAAATATTCGCACGTGCATAGCACCTCCAACTTTCGTTTATTGCAAAAAAAAGTGTAAAAAAGAAATACATTTGAGTTTCCTACATAATCGCATATAAATTAACATGTTGAATGTTAGAACTGTGGACTGATTGATTTGGCGTTTCTTTTAAATATTTGTGGTGTGACAATTTTAAACGGAAATATCATAACGTTATGTTTTATTAATATGTTATGGTTAAAAGTAAAAAGTAGAACTTGTTATCGTTCATTGATTGTAGCAGGCTTACTCAATAATTAATAAAGTTGTTGACAATATCATGTGCATAAGAATGTCTTAATTGGTTATTGATCATTAGAGACTATAAAACTGATAAAGAAATTTATAAGACAATTACAGTTATAAAATGCCATAATTTTCGACATAATGGCTTATATCTATAAACTGTGTGTAATATTAAGGATAAATAGTTAATAGATATCGCTAATCAAAATCTAACAATATCGTCTTCCGCAGGTGTTTTAGACACAATTCATTGCACTTATGAGAAAAACTGCAGTTTATTATTATTATTATTATTTTTTTATTAAATAATTTAACTTTTCTTTGCATCATCCTAGACTTATCATTAATCGGAAAATCTAGACATTTCTAGAATTTTGGCCGAGAAACGTCTATTTTTTTAAAGTCATTCTTTTATCTTGCTTGATGGTCACTTGCCAAAAGACGTTTTCAAAAAGGTGTTGTCACTCGAATTCTGCCGGTGCCTTATCTTAAACTCATGGGCATTTCAATAGTTTATTTAATTGGTTTATTACAACTCATTAAAAGATTATAAAGGGTTTAATTTTGCTATACATTACTATAAAATAATCTTCGGTATCATAAAATATACCTCGTATATGGTATCAGCCGGCAATTTTTGGGTTGTGCATGAAACAGTCTTTGCTATTCATTCATCATATACGTTTTAATAAAAGTGTGACCCAAGATTGTGACAAAATACCGTAGGCACAGATGTAATTCTTTGATTAGTATTAATAAACAATTATATTTATCATACACAATACAAAGCTAAATTGAAAAAAAAAATATTTTTTAACCAACTTGCAAATTATGTTGAATGTCTGCTAAAATTATAATGTTGCAGAATTATATAATAGTCCAGTAGTAATTTTCACAAATACAATGGAACGAGGCTCATACAATTTGGCTTTTGAAAATGATGGTTCTGCTGCGAAAGAAGGAGATTCGAAAAATATTGAACAGAATGTCGAAAAAGACACTGTTGAAGTCGACGACAAAAACTGTGGCTGGTGGTGTTTTAAACCAAAGGTTTTGCAACGATTTCGAACATCAAAGTGGGTGTTATTTTGGATGTGTTGGGCTGCCGGAATTCAGGGTAAAATTTACATTGGTTATCGTGAATGCGAATTTAAAAATTTTAATGCTGTAAGACTGACCTTTTCTACTTAAAATAATCGACTGACAATCAGACCCAGGGCATTGTGACTCCCAAGCAGCTCGTATAAACCAGATTGAAAAATCCACGTACGCCAGACGTCATGGCAATTGGCAGGACTAGTAATGTGTGTAGTGAACAAAATCGGTCACATGTTTACTAAATTGTTGTTCCAAATTTGTACATTTTAAGGCGTAAAGACGGGCCTTGGTGTTGGGCCACCGTATGCACTTATTATAGGCCGGCTCAGCCGAAGCCTTTTATTTTTTCTGTTGCTATAACTTTCATACATTTTTTTTACAGGTATGGTTGTAAATGGCTTTGTGAATGTCGTGATTACCACAATTGAAAGGAGATTTGGTTTAACCAGTTCTCAAACTGGCGTAATAGCTGTAGGATATGACATAGCATCATTTATTTGTATGATTCCTGTAACATACATAGGAGGCAACCCCAGGGCATCTAAGCCAAAGTGGATAGGATATGGGTTTCTGATTATGGGTTTAGGGTCGTTTTTTTTTTCGCTACCACATTTCTTAGCGGAACATTACAAAGGTAGACCAGCTGGAAGCAATCTCTGTCACAGAAATGAAACTTTTATAGGATCGGCAAGTAATTTTTTTTTAAGCGTATTGCCAATAGGTACGAGATATTTTACTCAATATTTCCAAATAGTGTTTCGAATATAAATAGTATAGATGGAGCAACATGTAAAACAAACGTTTTATTGCATTGCAGACATGTAGCACAACTGACCCAAACCAAACGGAAGATTTATCAAGTTCAGTTGCCATGGCATTATTTTTAATTGGTCAACTTCTTCACGGAGCTGGATCATCTCCTCTCTTTACCCTTGGAGTTACTTTTATTGAATCGACCGTAACTAAAAAAATGACATCCATTTATTTAGGTAAGTACTGCTTCTTGACGGAACTTTAAATCTGATTTTAGTTTTAAAAGTACCATCATTTCTGTTTACATTTATCAACTTCAAACAAACACTGTGTATAAACAGCAATTTTTATTTTCAGGTATATATTTTTCAGCTGCAATTATAGGCCCAGCTCTTGGTTATTTGTTAGGAGGGCAAATGCTTCGTTTGTACACAGATTTTTCTGTTAATGATCCAGAAGAGTAAGCTTTTATCTCAATACTTTAGTTAAGCCAGGTGTACCGAAAAGGCGTATTTTGTTGTTTGTTGGCCTAAAATCTGGAATCAATTTGAAATTTTCATGTTTTTTAAAAAGAAAGGCTTTTCGCCTTTTATTTTTCTCAATCAAAATAAGATATTCACATATTTTCAGGCTCATAAACATTTTAAGGCTTTTTTAAATATGTTTTCAAATTTGAAGAAATTAATGATTATTAAAAGCTCACGTTTATCTAGTGTAGGTGTGATTCCGGGAAGTAACGTATGGGTCGGTGCATGGTGGCTTGGATTTATCGTGGCAGCTGGCGTTAGCATTCTTGTTGCAATACCATTGCTAGCATTTCCTCCATCCCTTCCAAATGCAGAAGAACTTAAAAAGGGACGCGTTTCTGAAGCACACGGTGAAGACCCTGAAGAAGAAATGACCGAATTTACTAAATTGAAGGACATGCCAAAAGCGTTTAAGGCCCTAGCGATGAATCCAACATTTTGCTTCTTAAATTTGGGTGGTAGTGCGGAAGGATTTTTGGTAGCAGGTTTTGGTGTATTTTTGCCTAAATTAATGGAAACTCAATTTAATATCACCCCATCCTTTGCAGCAATGATGATGGGTATGTACACGTTTCAGTTTTAAATTCGATTATTAAATTAAACCAAACTGTTTATACCTTAAGGGCTAATAACTGTACCGGCAGGAGGGGGAGGTACATTTCTTGGAGGATATTTAATAAAAAAGTTTAAACTCAAATGTTCTGGAATAATAAAACTTTGTATTGGCATTGTCATAGTTGGAACGGCTTTTACATTTGCATTTTTACTTAATTGTTCAGGCTATGACTTCGCTGGGGTGAACACGCCTTACGACATTGATCGTCAAATGTAAGTGAACGGCACGGCACCTGTTTAATATTTGCAATAAACAATTTATTTTTCAAGGCATCTTCAAGTGCAAAGTCATTGCAATTTTCCATGTAACTGCAATAGTGAATTGTATGATCCTGTATGTGGTGCCGACAATGTTATGTATTATTCTCCTTGTTTCGCCGGATGTACCAATGGAAGTTTACTGAACGGTAATAAAGTATGTCTTACAATCTATCACTCTAATATAATATCCTTCAAAAGTTGTCAACAAATTTTTCATAATTAATAAGTTTTTTTGTGGTAAATTATACACATGATGTATGTGCCAACATGAACAAAACGAGGATCTCGCAAACCGTTGGCCGCAGAAGATTAGCAAAGAAGCGCGTTTTACGTGCTTTTTCCATCCTTTTATCTTGAACGGTTCCCAAGATGTCTATGTTTTTCATGTTGCGACATATACGAACATTGTAACATACACACAGTATGTAAACTGTGTATTTCAAAATGATTTTTTCCAAGTGAGAAACTAGGACCAATTATTAAACAAATATACCTTGATTGTTTATAATTATTAAGACGAAATGAAAGTATATAATTGTAATTGGTCGTTGCGATAACCGTACTGTTTGACATCAGTTTTCAGAAATTTTTTTTAGGTATACTCAGACTGTTCGTGTATTTTAAATACCACTCCTGATAAAGAATACGATGCCATCGGCAAAAGTTGTGCGTCTTCCTGTGGAAAATTATGGATTTTTGTGGTGCTCATGTTCGGTAGTATGGTTGGCACTTTTTTAACCACTCAACCTGTTTTAAACGCAACATTAAGGTAGTCTAATCACTATTTAATAACAGCTCTAACAATTTTCATTTCAGATGTGTGCGTGAAGATCAAAAATCCTTCGCAGTTGGAAATCAATGGATCATCGTAAGAATTTTGGGGACTATTCCTGGGCCTATCGTATTCGGATCCATTATAGACAAAACTTGTTTGTTGTGGTTTGAAAAGTGTACCGGCACAGGGGCTTGTTTGATGTACAAAAGTTTGAATATGGCAAAGTATGACGTTAATTCCAAGTATTTATTTTCTAGTTCTGCATTCTTTTAAAATCGCAATTGTTCGACTTTTTTCAGTATACTTCACCCAATCTCTCCAGAGTTTTATTACTTGTAAATTGACTAGTTTTTGTTGTTACAGGTATATGCTTGGAATATCTCTTATTGGACGAGCTTTGTCAATATCATTTTTTTTCTTGGCCTGGTATTTCTATAAAGCCCCATCTGACAAGAGGCCTGCAATGAATGGCGGAGAGTTATGAAGAAACGCTCTGTGATCGATAGATGCTAAAACAATTTGAATGTCGTTATAAATGACATAATTGAATAACACTATAGAATTCTTTGTCATGTTTTACTATAAATTAAGTATTTAATATATATTTTCGTCTCGTACAAAATAACTGAATTTTAAATGTAATTTTTCTAGGTTTTACATTTACTTAATTTCTCGTCTGTATTATGCCGGCTAATCGTTTCATAAATGATTGAATTATGAAAGGGATTCACTATAAATACAAACACATTTAATTTAAAAACAATGTATACTATTGCTGCTAATTGTTTTAAATTAGCGAATGTCCATAAACGAAAAATAATACAAAATTTCCCAAATGAAGTACAAAGACTGGCTTTGTAATTTTTCAACTTTTTATTTGTCATAAAATTGGAATTTTATAGAATTAAAGACAATTCAGCAAATTTACTTTTTATTCAAACTGAAACACATTAGTACAAGAAAACATAAAATATTCCATGGTTTATGTGATATTGACAATCTAATCATTCATATCTTCATATTTTATTGAAGGCAGCAATATCTACACTTTGAACCTGTAAAAATATATGTTATCAATGTTACCGTTTAACTTTTACAATGTACTATCTCACATAATCTTCAATTTCCTCAATTTGTTCTTGTAACCAATCAACTGAAACTTTTTCATCTTCAACAACACATGAAATTTGTAGCTTGTTAATCCCATACGCTAAAGGCACCAATTTAGCTGTAATGTAGAAATGATTAAAGAAAATACTGTTGGAATTCCATGTAAAAAAAATACCTGCACCCCATAACAATCCTTCAATTTTAATTTTTTTCACGGCTTCTTCCATAACTTTCATATCAGTTTCATCATCCCATGGTTTGACGTCTAAGACGATACTGGACTTTGCAACAATGACTGGTTCTATAAACAAAGAGTTTTCGATTAAATTTATTCGTTATAGCTACAATGAATCCATTCAAATAAAAAAGATGACCTACTTACTTTTGGATTTTTTAGCATTGTAGGCTGCCAAACGTTCTTCTTTAACTTTCATTGCCGCTTCATCATCTTCATCGGAATCTGATCCGAAAAAATCAATATCATCTTCATCTTTACTCACTTTAACATTATCTAAAGTAACCGGTTTGGTAGTAAATTTCTTGTCACTTGCAAGTCGACTTTCTATGGTCGTTAGGCGGGCATCTAAACTACTTACATCACTTTCAATTTTGCATAACGCTAGAAAAAATTAAGCAAACCAAATTTTAACAATCAATACATTGTTGTCTAACTTACATTTATGATATTCGACAAATTTTCTTTCTAAAAATTTCACTGCATTCGAATCTACTGTTGTTGAAAATTCAACGGAAGCGGGCTGAAACATTGAAAAAGAATACAATTCACTTTTAAACTAACAATATGTTACTAATATACTTCACTAAAAGTTAAAACATGCAACAAGCAAAATTACTTAAACCAGATAACCACTTAAATGATAATATTAACGTTGTATTATTTTGTTCGACATAATATGGTCTATATTGATTACTGACATGAAACAAACAACGGTCAAAATTAAACAACCTTTATTAATTAAAATAATCCTTATTTAATGTATTTAATTGTTGTTAAGGGTTTCAAGGATTACATATAAAGTTGAAATAACTTCTATATTAATACTGTTACTAATTTTAAAAGCAAAATTAAAATTGACCATTCCTTATGCAAACATATATATATATATATATATAAATAGCATCAGTATCATCTTAAATATACATTCCCTTTACTTAAACATGTTAGTATTAATGAAATAATAACCATTCACTTTTTGATGTTAACAGAAAGTTTAACACTTTCTTATATAAAATTGCACTTTTGTCACAAACAAATGAAACATTATAAAATACTTTTATATCCTAAATCATTCTTGAGGTTCAATCACTTTGAAGCTACAATGACTTACCAAACATTAGTCAAGAAAACGTAACACTGATCAAATTCATCCTATTTTTATTGAGGTCACGCCAGAAGGAATGCAAGTCTTGAACAATAATATTACAATTACATGCAGTTTAGTGTTGCCTCAAAATGGCTGGTATTATTCTCGAGATATTTGTAATAAAGAGTTAAAAATATGAGGATCGAAATAAAAATAAAACTACTGAAAAATGTATAACATCAATAAGCAAATGATTACATTTTTATCTAAAACACCCTTCAATAATTAAGACCTTTTTTGTCAATAAAGTTATTATAGTACCTAACAACTGTAATATCAATAACATTCATGATGTCATTACAACACCTAAATTTTATCCCAACAAATTGCAATGCCTAACATAGCTGTGCGATATACTCGGTTGAAACTAGCAATATGGATTACTTAACATTAGTAAAAGAGGAATTATATAATGAAGCAAGTAAACCGAGTTTTGAATTTCACTACTCACTTTGTTTCTAATTTCAAGTAATCGCTGCCTCGCCTTGGCTACTTCATCGGCCAAGGGGGTTAACGATGCCTACACCAAAAAGAACACCATTATTCTAAATGAAAACAATACAATTTATGAAATCAAGTAAGGTCACAGCTCACTCACACAAGCAAATAGTTAAATGTTAATATTAAAAATAATCATGCACCCAAAGAAAACCATAATAAACATGTTTTAAAAACAAACCTTGGCTAAACGCTCGTGGTACGTTCGCTCTGCATCTTCGTACTTATATTTATCCAGCCACACTTTTTCATTAATAAAACTAGCAGACATTGTGGGTTTCTAAAAACTATCAAATAATGGATTAACACATTTTCAACATTTATACTTTCAATAATGCACATACTGACATACTACTGAAACACTAATTTAAACGCATCCAAAATATAAGTTTACTTTAATTATTTTACATACCTAGTAAAAATATTATTGATAAAATTTCAGTTTACTTGTTTTAATAACTAAAAATTATAATAATAATATGGTAACAGACGTACGCTCACTCAGACGACTACAACGAAATGGACACCTTCACAGATACTTAGGAAGACGTAAAAGCTGCATAAATTTTTTTAATGCATTTCAGAATTTAACATTTTATGTAAGATGAAACGAGATAACGATATAAGAGCATAGAATAATGAGTCAGCCAAGAGAAACGTATGATCTACGGTGTAATAGTCATACAGTGTGAGAGCTATACAATAGCGCATGAGCTATACAACGTAAAAGACATACCAAAATAGGTGACGTCATTATCGGTACAGGTTAAAAATTGATGTGCAAATTTCCGAAACCGCATAAGGGGGTTGTGAGCAGCAAGGCATTTAAGGCTGATTTTTAAATATTTATGATCTGAAGTATCAAAAAATTTAAAAAAAGCCAAAAGAGAATCTACAGAAAGTGACCTCGTATTTTTATTAAAAAAATAAGATAGTATTATAAAATGTACCATATAATGTAGAATAATTTAAACATCTTGATATCTTTATTTTCAACATCGATCTTACACTTATGAAGGCATTTACTCAAAATTTTTATCAACCTCGCATATTAAAAAAACTATTTAAGGCGAAATATAAAATAAACTGTGTAACCGAAAGAATGATTTACTTAATTCATAACAGTTCACTATTTAAAATAGATAATCACAGCAGAACAAAATGATTGATATTATGTTGCAATTCACAGACATCAACGTCCAACGGATAAACTATGTTAAGTTAGTTTCTTAATGTCAGATTTTAATAGACAAAAGGTATTATTTTGCAATTGCCAAGTCCCTGGCTATATTTACTCAGCTGTACTCTTTTGCCAAATCGCCCACACAAACCCATCTATTTTTTTTTTTGTAATGTAGTTTTTCTTTTTTTGCAGAAAATCATCTGACATATTCGATAATAAGCAGCATCGAAAATGATTTCGTCACTAAACTTTAGCTGGTCAATAAAAGACTGCAATAAAATCGTTAACACTTTGTGCAATTTATTCTAAAGCTAACACCCTTCAATTAACAAGCACTTGTAAAAACTTAAATACACACATAGTTCAACCAATCTAATCAGCAGCCGATATATGCAGAGAAGGCAATCACTGGACTTAAGACAAAGTCTGTTCTGCAACAATGGTTCAGCCGCCAAGATAAATTGGCCGATTTGTATTTAATTTGCATTGCAGTACAACAATTATAAAAGACATTTATTGGGTCTACATAAACAAAGACACAGTGATTTTTTTAAACTGTTAAGACTACATTACAAACAAGCGTAAGAAAATAAATAAATAACACTACATTTGTTAAGGTTGAATCATCACAGTATTATATTAATATAGGTGCTTTGGATGTATAATTTTTAATATAAAAAAAAAATTGATCAGAAATAAACCTGTACGGTTAAACAATAAAATTCATTTCGAACATGCAGATACAATAGTTCACAACTTGTTTTAAACAATAACATTCATCAGTCTTGGTCATATTAAAATTTGTAATGTATAAAAAGAGACACATTACATTTTACACAATAAAAACATAAAGTATATTCTGCCATTCCAAATGCTTTTAATGCAAATGTTATATACCGAAAATATTATGACAATTGGATATCTGGTGGTGGCAGAAGTTTATTGGTACAGTCATTAATGCCTAACAAAATTTCATCAAACGATACGTGTGTAATACTCTCTTTGAGAAAATAATGTATGTCGGAATCTGCGACCTCTGTAGCCGGTAAAGTAGTTAAAATATTACCGCGATGCTCTCTTAAAGATTCCGGTAATACTTGGATTTCAGTATTGGTTCTAATATCTGGCATTTTTTCAATCTCAAACATAATAACGGTGGCTTCCTCGTCTTCCTCTTCTGTGCTTTCAGGATTTTGGTTACTTTCGCCATCTTGGTTGTCTTCAGACGATTTTTGTTTCTTACATTTCTTCTTAGTCTTTACCAGAGTCTTTTGAACACGAAGACCCATTTGCTCCAAACGTAGGATAGTAGCGCTTTCCTTAAATAATACATAACTTAAAAATTTTAATGGTGTTTAAAAAATAATAGTGCATTGTCAACTTTAGCAAAGTATAAAAGTCAAAAGTAAACTTACGAAACAATCCAAATTAACTGTATGTGTTTGATAGGCATGGTTTTCATCACTTATGATATTTGGGACTTTGACTCGTATGCAGGTAAAACTATGGCCATCTTCCGAGTCCAATGTTTGAACCGAGTTAAGTTTTGGGTCGGGCATATCTCTCAAAATATTATAAAACGGGCACATGTACTCCACACATATTTTAAGTTGATCCCAAGTTAATCCTGTAAATGTGACAAAAATTGAGTAAAAGGATCATTTAGCTAATTCAACTAGTGAATGCTTTTTTTTCCTGAAAAACGGAATAAAAAACTTTCAAAAATTAATTCAATAAGTTACCTGAAACGCTAAGAGCAATTTTGCGTCCAAAATTGTAATACATTGCCCCTGCTGCTATTACACTATAACTAAATTTTAAAAATCCTGGATCCAGTGAGAACAAATCGACTAAATGCGAAGCACGCACAAACTTATAACCAGAATACTGAGGATACAAAAAATTATTTTGAATATCCTCGTGCATTTTTTGTTTTTTCACTAACTCTGCGTCAAAATGAATCTGCATGTATAAACTTAACCATCCACTTGGAGTCATTGGATTTATATCCCAGTTCAAACTCTATAAAAATCAACATTAATTAAGGATTCCGTTTATTAGATGACTTACTAAACTACGTCTGTAAAAAAAATCACACAGTGAATTAAAAAACTGTGTTAATTGAAATTAAAATTTAATACTAAAATGTTTTCAAGTTTTTAACGCTAAGGTAATAACAAACATCATCACAGTTTGGTAAGCCATGAAAACTTTCAAATAAAACAAGTGATAATTACATTTAACATCACAACTTCACATGCTAAAATCTCCTGTTCCGTACAAGCTCCATCACAAACATAGGAAAATTCTGAAAGTCTAGGAGGATATATTTCTTCCAACTTTGCTGCTATAAATAGGCACGAAATTCCAATTAACTGTAACTGACTTTTAGGAATCGATGGTCTTATTGTTAGGTATCTATCGATATAGTCTATAGATAAGTAATAAGTGACTCTCCTTAAGTGATACACTTCACACACTTCCATAATCCAATCGAGTAGGATTGCACGCATACGAGGTAAAAAACTAGAACGGTCATCAAATAGTCTACAATTTCTAGTTCTTAAGGTAGCTTCTTCTTTAAAAACCATATTTTGCCACACTTCCTTACTGTCTGCCCACCCCAGTAATGGCAAAGGCGTTTCTCGAGTTTTTACTGGAGTTAAATCGTCGACATGTTCGCTTTTTCCTTTACATTTTCTACTACATTTTAGTTTTTTATTAGAATGTGGAGTCCTGTAATTGCCTAATACGATGTCTTGAGAAGATTCTTGTTTTATTGAATTCATTTCAATGGTACAAACACTGGTACGAATAAAATCTTCTGGGCTTGTGACATTATGGGAGTTTTTTTTTTTTTTTGTTATTACCAGATGGATCTTTTCTCCAAGATTTTCTGCAATGTCACTAATGTAAAACGCAATATTATTTTTTGTTCACATAAATGCAATTAAATGTTTTTAATTAATTCTACTACAACAAATACTGAATCACAATAATGGATTGATATTCTGATAAAAACCTAAAATATTAATGGAATAATAAATATTTTATTAAAATTTACAATTAAAATAAAGTATTAGTTTAAATGACTTGTCTCAATTATTTTGCAAAAAGTTTTATTATCAACAACTTATTACAGAAAATAGTTTTAACTTACTATATAACATTGATATTTCCAAGTTGTTCACTAGCCATGTCAGGAAAATGAAAATAAGAAGTCTTGTGGTCCTAAATAATGTAGAAGGTCTATATTTTTACCAATTACAAATAATGTTTGCATATTATAAAATACCTCAAATTTTCAGATTACAAAATTCTAAAAATGATACACATATTTGGTAGGTGATGCACAACAAAACATAGTTTGATATTTTTTTAATAAAAATATATAAAAACATGACAAAGCCTATAAAGTGAAAATAGGTTATGAGTATACGCGCCAAAATTGTATTAACCAAATTACGTATAATATTTAGGCCAAAAATATGCATACGATTTTAATTTAGTTTAGATGAACGAAATACAATTAGCATAAGACAGTATAAATTTACAAATAAAGCTATATCATTTATAAACGTGCTTAAAAAAAACCGGGAAATCAAAATAATTTTGAAGCAACAAACATTTTGCTACAATCTATTAAATATTATGGAAATTGGCTAAAATGTATATCAATAATGCATCGGTTTTTGAGAAAAGGTTCATCTCTACGAAATAAAAATCTCGAAATTAAATTTTTAGGTTATGAAAATTGTGCTCGTTTTTGTAATGTGTCACGTTAACGTACCTTTAAATATGACGACTAAACGAAATCAAAAAATGTATTCACTAAAACATTTCATAGTTTGTTAGATATATTTGGGGCACAACACATATTTTAAATCGAGAAACTTTCAAAGCCCTACATTTGTAAACATAAACAGAGACGGAATTCGTTTTAACTCGAGCGAATCGTAGATATTCAATCGTATCGACGAACTTTACCGACCAGCGGTCGGTACTTAATCAAGTGTATGATCCGTGTGTCTTGCATTCCATCGGCGGTGCCAGGGGTGCCAGCGCCGCCATCAAAACTGTTGTAAAAGGATCGTTTGGATCGTTGCATCCTTGCATCAGTCAAAGATAAACGTTGCTGATTAGAACATTTATTGAATAATTGTTCCTTTAAACTATATTACAATATTTTATACATATAATCTTACATACTAAGCAAATACCAATCTATTTAATAATAATTGTAAACAGCAAGTAGGCATAATTCTGCTAACCTAATTATTGCAACATTACAACCGCTACACTGTCTTACATTCATTCAACCGGTTGAATTGTGGTGGGCACATCGCGTCTGTCTTGTATAACACCGGTGGGGAGTTTTTGGTGCTATCGGCAGCAATTTAATCCACCGAACTTAAAGCCGGTGTTTTTGGTGGATTGTGACAGGGGTAGTCAGCGATTATTGTTTACCATACTATTTTAAACGACGACAAATCAAATTAGGTTAGAAACAATCACGGTTGTCTTACATTCAACCGCTGTTTCTGAGTAATCACAAATTCACCGGTGAATGACATCATCCATCAACTGGTGGGTTCCGTGTGTCTTACATTGCACCAAAGTCCAACCGGTTGATGGATGACGTCATTCACCGAAAAGTCTGTGGTTGTTAAAAACAGGTTGAATGTAAGACGGGAGCAGTGGACCCGTGGTTGTTTTTAACCCATCTTCACCTATTGTCGTACAAGACAGTACGGTAAAAATAACGGCTGACTACACCTTCCACAATCCACCAGAAACAACGGTTTCAAGTTTGGTGGATTAAATGGCTACCGATGGAACCAAGAACTCCCACCGCTGTAATACAAGACAGACGCGATGTTCCCACCACAGTTCAACCGGTTGAATGTTTTTGACTGGTTTTGGTACAAATATATACAAATGTAAAGACACTGAAAGACACGGCTTGTTATCTGTTAATCAAATACGCATGCTCCTGGTTTGAATTTGGCGCATTGTTAAAACGGTTGATCCAAGTATAACCTTAAATTTTTAACTAAAAGTTTTACTCACTAAAAATTATTTTTAACGAAAATAAGCTACAACTATTAAGTTTCTAGTATTGACGACAAAATAAGGAATAATAAATAAAACATATTCATTGAAATGGCCAACCTTGAGCTTCATACGTGCTCTAAATGCGAACTTCTTGACGAAATTATACGTAGCAAAGTTAAATGGTAAAACACATATTTTTAACTGATCCTGAAATTGTTTTAAGATACATTTTTCAGGTATGATGTGTTAAGTAAAGAGAATATAATATTACATCGTACTTTATTGACAGAAAAAAAAGAAAAAGAAAGGTTACTTCAAAAAGTTTCAGATCTCAATAGCATAGTTATTGAAGAGCGAAACATTTATATTAAATCATGTATACTGTTTCGCACGAGTGCTACTACTTCTGCAGATACGTCTAATGTACGCTTTTCTAAAGAACACGATAAGAAAAAATTTTACTACCCTAATAAACAAAAATCATTTATGGAAATTGACTATGTGAAGTCTAATCATTTATTCTCGCAGGAAGATATAAATTTTCAACAAAGTGTCTACGAAGATAATTTACGTATATTTAAAGCTGAAAAAGAGTATTTCATCAACAATCACAATAAAGCTATCAAAGATATGCAAGAATATTGTGAATCTTTACTTTTGATGTAAGTGCATACATTTTTGTAAATATCACAAGGTGCTTTTGTTACTGTTTATTTGATAAACACAAAAATAGTCGTATTTAAGTAGTGTTGCTCAATTATTGGTGTCCATTCTTTAGGCTCGACAAATACAGAAAAGAATTATTTAAACAAAAAAAGGAAAACATGGATGAACATGAAAAATTTATGTCCATTGTTAAAACACTGTACAACGAGAACTGCAAGTATTTACAAAAATATGGAAAGGAATATTTAAAATGTACTGTACATTCGGTTAGAAATAAAATGAATAGTATGATGGTGACTATGCGTCAACAGCTGAAAAATCGAGATCAGCTGGTAGAAACACTGCGTAAACAACAACGCATTTTACAAAAACAAATAGTACTTAATGAAAAAGATAGAAAAGATTTACAGGATTGTTTTAATGTAAGTATATTAAGTTAATTAATCGATAAGTAAATTCAAAATTAAATTTTTTTGGACCACCTTGGTTGTTATTAATGCATAGTAGATTTGTTAACTTAACCGTCTTGCACAGGAAAAACTGAATGTCGTTCAAGAAGAACTAAAAAATGCTCGATTAAAATATTCAACTTTGGAAAAACGTAGGGCTTTGGAAGGAGAAGGTTTTCGTATCGATTTACGCAATATGAAGAAAGAGTTACAGCACTTGAAACAAAAAGTTGTCAGTTTAAAAAAACATTCCGTACAAGGCCAGGAAGTGAACGACATACTTAATAATATTCAGATATTGCATGATAAAGTAAATGACGTCCATATAAATTAAATTAGTTAAGAGACAAAACACCATTTTGATGTGTAAAATTGGTTGAAAAATATATTTTATAGCATTTCGTCTTCATTTTTATTGTTTTCCACTGCCTTGTCAATATAAATTCCCAGTAGTCTAGACCAATGGTAGTTTACACAAAAAGTGTAAATGAGTGATTTTATTTCGTGGAAATACATAGATGGATAATAAATTTTCCCTCGCAAATCAAACAATTTTAAACAAAATAGTATAATTTTACATTACTGCACACTACAACAATAATTATACAAAATTAAATTATTTGTACCAACACCAAGCAAATCAGATAAAATTGACTACATTTATATCATAGACAATAAATTAATTTGAGTAATAATAACTGACAACAAACATTCTGGAGAAAACGGAAGAGATATTTTACTTAAACAAGGTGATTAGGCGACAAAAAAAAACTACTGACAAATGGATAACACAAAATATATCACAATTTTTATTTGGGTCACAATGTAAAGTAATAATCTGTACTTTTTTAAATACACCCCAACTGGGAAAATCGCAATCGTAATTGTGTCATTAAGCACCTATACCACCGGTCAGTTTCCAAACTTATTTTGTCACGGAGCCCTTCCACGATTTTTCAAAAATTGTGGAACCCTTAACCATATCTATATTTTATGGACCTCCTTCCAAGTAGAACAAGACATTAAAAGAAACAAAAATTGTTTTTGTTGATTTTTTTTACTGATAAAAATGCATGTCTTGTTTTAGGGGTGTGATTTAAATGCTGTAAAAATGAGCAAAGCCAGTCCAACAAACACGCGGAACTCCTGAATTTTTCCGTGGAACCCACTTTGGGAAACGCTGCATACTACAATCACGCAGCACTAATTAGCAAAAATTAATCAGGTGCTGATGGACTGATGTACACAAAATAACAAGTGAATTAAAGCATGCAAACAACTGACAAATATCTTTCAAAACCAAACTTAGCTCTGTATATCTCGTTTTAATAATTAAAAAAAAAAAAGTGTTCAAGTTTCTTAATAATTTGACTAAGATACGATTTAACATTTTAATGACATACCCTAGTTCAATTAAATCTAGCAATTACTCAAAATATTTATCTCCTTTAATATAAACACCAACATTAAAACAGTTACATTGCAACAACCATTTGGGGACAATTGGGAACATCACAAACAACATTTCTGGCACAATCGTTGTGTGTTCTAGCTTCAAAATATTTAAACAATATAGGCTGATGGCAAAATTGACATTCCTGCAAAAGTTAATCAATCATGTTAGATTCTTTACAGGTACAATTTTAGCAAAACTTACTTCACTGCATTGCAGCCCTGTCAATGGTAATTCCAGTTCTTTCCAAACGTATTGCAAATCGCGCACCAACGTATCCATATGTTCTCTGGTATGATGAGGCGTTGGTGCTAGGCGTAATTTCTCTTGTCCTCTAGCAACTGTAGGATAATTGATTGCTTGAACATAATGGCCCTTTTCTTTCAATAGACGATCAGATACCATGGAACACTGTAAGGGATCACCCACTTTTATCGGAATTATATGACTCGGAGTATGTTCAACAGGAAATCCGTGTCGCAATAACGAACTTCTTAAATATCTAACATTTTCCTGATGTCTTCTACGCAACTCTTTGCCTTCACCTGACGACAATATTTCAATTGCTCTTAAACTTCCCGCCAAGACAGTGGGTGGTAATGAGGTCGTAAATATGAAACCGGCTGCATAAGATCGTATCATATCCACCAATGGGGCACTAGATGCTAAGAATAATTTCATCGATACTGTAAATATTTAATAGAACAAAAAATATTTAAGCCACACTTACCTATGTAACCTCCTACGTTACCGAACGCTTTACCCAGAGTTCCCGAAATGATATCCATGTTATACAGTTGATTATCTCGTTCACCAATGCCAGCACCGTGTTCTCCATAGAGTCCTACAGCATGAACTTCATCAACAAAAGTTAAAGCTCCATATCGATGTGCTACATCACACAGTTCCTATACAAAAGCAAACTATAACAAAATGGTAGTATCAAATTTAAGAAATTAGAAAAAATGAAACAAACTTTATCTGCGCATTTAGCAAATATTTACAATTGTTCTCTAACCCACAAACTCAAAATTACAAATAATCTACAAAACGTCTATTTTGGAACAAAATATTGTGCAAAATTTACAAACAATTACAATAAAATTAGTGACAACGAATTAATGTACAAAAATGTCTTTTACTCACCTTCAGAGGACATACAGCTCCAGTCATGGAATGAACAGTTTCGAAGGCCACGATTTTCGGAATGTCTTTGTCGACTGTTTTTAACAATTGTTCTAAATGAGCTGGGTCATTGTGGCGAAATATATGCTTTGGAACTTTACTGTTTCTTATACCATGGATCATCGAAGCATGATTACCAGCATCAGAAAATATGTGACAACCTGTAAATCAAGGTATTATTCATCACTTTTATTTATTTGTGTAGGCAAATCTGCAATGAGAAGTTTTTCTCACCAGGTAAAGACTTTGCGAGTGTAAATAGAGTAGAATCATTGGCCACGAAACACGAACTGAACAGAAGTGCAACTTCTTTTTGATGTAATTTCGCTAATGTATTTTCCAAACGTTCGTGATACACAGAATTGCCAGATATGTTTCTTGTACCACCTGCACCAGCTCCAAATTGCTCCAACGCTTTTCTAAACCAAAAAATATATTTAAATCTCACCGATAGAAAATGGCATAGATATCGTAAATGCAAAAATAGAACAATTTATGAAGTAAATTATGATTTCAGAGAATGCAAAATTAAATAATGAAAGAAACTTACCCAACTGCGTTTTTAACTTGAGGATGACACGACATCCCCAAATAATCGTTTGAACACCAAACTGTGATCGGTTTCTCACCCCAAGAATACTCCAAAGCCTTTGGAAACTGTCCAGGTCCAGCCAAACGATTAACTTTTTTAAAAATGCGATAAGAATGATCTTTTTTCTTTCGCATAATTTGCTGATGAAAAAATTGATCGTATTGGAAAACTCCTACAATACAAGCAAGTTTACTTTTCAACGTGGCTATACTTTATCAACAGTTACCTTGGTTAGCATTGGCTGTAACACCCATTTCAATAATATCTTCTTTATTAGCCTCTTTAAGCATTTGATTTACCTCTGGTAGGAAAGGACATTTGTGTGACTGATCAACGACAAAGCTAGAGTCTAAAATAATAAACACTAAAATTAAGATTCTAATAAAAGCTCAACTAAGTACCATCTTTTTTTATTTCAAATTGTTCGCTACCCCCAACTGCACTGGCAGAACGTGACACCACTGGACAGTGTTTTCCATAAGTTTTTAATAAAGATGGGGCATAGTTACGGACATATGTCGAACTTAGTTTAGTTAAGAACGGGCAAGGCATATTTCAGTTTCAATTGATTTTCGTAACCTTAAAAGTAAAAATTATGTAATATGACATTTATAAGACGAATCATAAAAATAAACTAATTTTTATTGCTGTGTACACACTTCAAAATCTACAACTTCAACATTGCATCAAACAAAAAAGTAGCACATAACTTACAATTAAAATTCAAAAACAGCTGTTCACCTACGTGTAAACATTCAGATAAAATCACCGAAAGGGAAAGTCATTGTGTTAATCTCCTTGGCCACATGTAGGTCACAAATATATAATACATAGGTATACGATGGGTATACGTAGTTGACACTTCACAGGTTTTAAAGACCTCAATTCATTCAGAAAATTACAAACAGTACTAAAACAATTTTCCACTAATAAAATGATAACATAAGCAGCAATTAAAAGTAGCTTTGTATATCAATTATAATAAAATATGTACATGTATTGGTTTATTTCAAAATTCAAATCATCTAGACATGTCGTTCTACATACGTAATAATGTACTAATTGACAATGTCACGTCATAATTAATTAGCATATAGTGAGCATCTGCGCAATTTACGTCAATTCAAAACCTAATTTTGAAGTGGACAGGGCCTCAATTAAAATATTTTGCTAACAGAGATTACTTAAAAAAACATTAATACATGACAACTAAGGTTAACAATGTAGTTCTTAATGAGGTTTTTAATTCTGTAACATAAAACGTTTACATTTTATATATTTTTTAAAAATAAATATGTAGGTACTTTCAATTGAATGTTTTTTTTTGTGTAAAAATTTACTGATCATATTACATGTTGATGATATGCATATGTACCATATGTATTGGAAAAAATAAATTAAGTCATTATTATACAATTAAAACACAAATTATTAAAACTGGATTAAAATTTAAATGAATTGCAAATGTAACTAGCCAAGACTTGTTATTAAATCAATTGATATAATTATAACATACGAAGAAAGTAATGCTTTCAACTTGAAACTAAATTTCTTATATTTTCTGTAAAAGATAAATAAATCAAAACGATACTGTTTACCAAACTGACGATTATTTGATTTTCACGATATTATACTCACGTTTATGATAACAGATAACCGAGTAATTTGATCGACGCTATCAGTGCAACCGGTCTAAGTAAACTGAATAAAATTCTACAAACATCGAATTATAATGTCTGGGAACTACACGCAAAATTACTCGAATTGTTTCGAAATATGTCTATACTTTTTTGTTCAGAAATATTTTAAATTTATTACTCACTGTTAACTATACTAAAAGTCGTTGGTTCAAGTAAAAAATATGGGCGAATAAAAAATTAATAAGGCAAGTATATCTCAATTGTCATGGAGCAACCCTCTTATAAATTAATTAGGATTTGGGGCGAGGATGGGGCCTTTACAAAAAAAGTAGACTGTAATAACATGTTTATTGTCTTTCCTTAATTATTTCAATATGTTGACAACATACCTACTCAAAATATGCTTAAAGTTGTAAATGATAAGATTTTCTGTGTTAATCTGGCATTCATTTTTGGTGTAACTAGACATATATTTTTTGAACAAGTCTTGTGCATAAAGTTTTTCGTTAGCAATATAATTAATAAAAAAAATATACTTTTATACGAACAGTCTACAACTTTAACGTTAACAATGTTGTTAATAACTATAACATCAGTAGTATAGTTTTAAGTTGTAAATAACTTCGCGTGTCTTAAAATGTCGTCCTGTAACACAGTTTCGTGATTAAAGTTCGTGTAAATTATTTACATTTTAAATAACATGATTATCGATTCATCACTGTTTTAAATAGGTATTGTATACTTTCAATGCCATAAAATATTAGTTTAAATACAATAAATTTAATAATCCAAAGAAAACTGATATGTATTACCATTCTTAAGTAGCAATAATACCGTTTCCTAAAAAAAAAAGGTCGAGCGTCATTGCTTGCAAATTCGAGAAATACCTACCTGTTGGATCAGAATGACGCCAACCATTAGAAATCGATGCCTGCGTCTTAAGCAGTTTTAGAAAGTACATCAAGTTTTGGCAAACGCCCTAGTACTTAAAAAAAACCGGTTGTAAAACTCAATTTAGCTCAGTATGTCATTCAAACACATTAGATAATTTTAAATGGGGGTGGACTCAGGGCCGGTCTTAGATAAAGTTAAAACTATGAAGAAATATGTCACTTAATAACTATGACAATCAGCTTATCAAAACTATTTTCTTCTAGAGATGATTTTTCTGAATAATAAAAAGTAACAGGATTTTACTGCTAACATTATAATACGCAAAAATATTGTGAGGAAACTCATTTTAGTTTCGTTTGCGACTTGCTTGGGTTTAAAGGCAAAACTCTCGTCTGATTTTTAATTCAGAGACGCTTTTTTTTCTTTAGTGGGGCACTCTTTTTAAAAAAGAACTTTTTTTTTCCAGAGGCGCTTTTTTTCAGAACAGCGCCCTTTTTTGAGAGGGTTACTCTTTTTTCAGAGTGACGCTTTTCTGAAAGAGTTAGTTTAAAAAAAGCATTTATTTCGACTAGGCGCTTTTACAGAAACGGCCGTTAAAAAGAGACTTTCCTCTGTTCTTATAAAATTTAAGCTCTTTTGTGTAAAATTATGCTGTGAAAAAACAATTAATGGAGTTGTGTGAATGATATAGTGCATTAAATTAAACACAATGGTTATATTTTGTGATTTCCGTTTTTGGAAGGAGCGTGTTAAGGCCATAGTGCCAGCCTTAATCAACTTGCAAACAGTTATTATTCGAGCGCATTGTAAATGCGCTTGTACGAAGATTTAAGTTATTTGCGTTGGTTCAATAAGTTTTCAGCGAAAAATGTACGTACAATAGTTATAGCCTTTGCAATTTTTTTAATCATCGCATCGGGGAACTTAAAAACCGTGCTTTGAATATTTTGAGGGCTAATAATCATTATTTGGGCTATAAATGACGTGTTTGAAGTTTCAAATCATTTGCTTTAGTTTAAAAGCTTTTCGATTTTCTATTTGAATAAAGTATCGTCAATTACAGTAATTTAATCAAGCTTATAATAAATAAGTGTTATTTAAAGTTTCAATAACGTGTATATGAAGTTGGAAGCCTATGGTTTTAGTTTTTTTTTTGTTTGGCTTTAAATAAAATTGTAATATATGATTACAGGAGGACAAACTATAAAAGTAGGTACAAAGAATTATTTAACATAATTTGCAAAACTATTTTCCAGTATTATTTACATATTAAGTTAAAACTATACTCTGCATACTTCATGTGACAAGGATTTTTTTTGCCACAATTTTTCAGTACTTAAAATAAATGAACTCTTTTGCTGTCGTTTCGATAACACCTTTTTTCTGATACTTAAAGGTAGACTGTACTACTTCCTGCCTTTCTTCCTCTGTGGGATGCTGCTATATTATAATCTGGCCGTATCACAGGAGTATGTCCTATTTGTTACTAGACCTGTACTCAAATTAATTGTAGGAAATGAAAAGGGATATTAGCATTAACATGAAAGGGAGAACTGGCTCCCATGAGCTTACAAGCTTGTTCAGTCAGTGTAATATTGTTTAGCGTGTTGTTATGGGATATTCAATAATTTAGTTAAAACTACGTAATAAATCAAAATTAATTTGATTATCCAAATTAAAACGGCGAGGCAAATTTTATTTTGCACCTTCGCCAGTACATAAACGATTAAATGAATTTTTTTGAAAACAGGTAAATCGATAGTTTTTAGTGTAACACAAATTGGACTGTGCTGAATATTTTAAAGTTCATTCTTTTAATTGATTTACCATTAAGTGTCTGAAACAGTGAATTTGTGCAAAAATTAAAAGTTAAATGTTTTGTAGAAAATCCCATCCAGGGGATTGTGAAATGGTGGATATGACTCTGAGTGATGCTAAAAATGTCACTCACACTGCTACGGAATCAGTGCAGAGACAAAATAAAATAAAATCTTGTTTTAAATCTAATTTGCTTACATTGCTTACTGTTGCTGGAGTAGTTGGAGGAGTTGCCCTTGGATTTATTTTACGAGGATGTAGAGAAGAACGCTGGCCATCTAGACAAATAATGTACGTGAATTTTGTGGGAGATATATTTTTACGGATGTTAAAATCACTGATTTTGCCATTAATTGTTTCATCTCTCGTATCCGCTGTTGGATCATTAGATTTGTCATTGTCAGGACGTATAGGAATAAGAGCCATTTGTTATTATTTGGCCACAACGATATGTGCAGTGATTTTAGGAATCATAATAGTAGTCATAATCCATCCTGGAAAAGGAGACTCTTCATCCATTGCTCGGGCAGGATCTTCAAGGAACGTTACCACAGTCGATACACTCATGGATCTATTTAGGTTTATTAGTATAAAATTTTCATAGCTAAAAGGTCTTAACGTTCCTTTTTTTACAGGAATATGTTTCCACCTAATTTAGTTCAGGCTAGCATTCAACAAGTAAGTATATTAATAAAAGCAGGGCCGTATTTAAACTTTTGAATGCCCTAGGCGCAGCTGTAAAGAATTTAACTTAGAAACATTCATGAAAGAATTTAATTTAAAATTATCTATATTGCCACACTTGTTAATAACAACAAATACACTTAATTATATTTTAAATATACACATAACATAGTTTAAAACTGTAATGATTAAAATTATTTGAATGCAATTTAACTTTAGTTACAAAAAAAAAAAACAATCAGTATTTTATTGGAGAAACACAATAATGTCTAATTAATGTCTTTTAATAAAATTATTTTTATTCTAACATAAAATTGGCAGATTTTTTTTGAGTGAGGCCTGCAAAAAAATGAGGTTTCTAGATAATGAAGTCTTCTAAAAAGTGAGATCCGTAGAGACACTTTAATCTCTTAAAAGTTGAAAGTGACAGAGTGAAACCTCCTAAAAAGTAAGGCCCAAGCTTGCACCTCGTGCTTCTATATTTTAATACGGCCCTAAGTAATTGTCAGTAAAATTTTACCTGAGAATATTCTTGTAGTACCGAACTGTTCTGTCACCCCCAAAACCACCTGCTGGTAAGGTGAATGTAAATGAAGTTAAAATTTCACTCGAGCCATTCCCATCTTTATTTTTTAGCCGATATTTATGACTGGAAAATAAGTAGTGAATATGTCTTGGGGACCAATATTCTTGGCTTGGTGGTTTTCTCAACAATTTTGGGGATAACACTAGGAAAAATGGGGCCAGCTGCTCAGCCTTTATTGAGCTTTTTCCAGTGTCTTAGTGCAACAATGATGATCATCACCAACTGGGTTATATGGATTTCTCCAGTTGGTGTGCTTTTTCTGGTTTCTTCCAAGCTTCTAGAGATGGAAAGTTTCCGAGTGATCATTGGGCAGTTGGGAATGTATTTTTTGACTGTGTTATTTGGCTTGGGCATACATGGCTTTATTGTGTTACCTGTGATGTATTTCGTTATCACCAAACAATCTCCAGTGCAGTTCATCATGAACATGGGTCAAGCTTTGGCCACAGCTTTTGGAACAGCTTCTAGGTAACATAATTAACTAAGCTTGTTTTTTTATTGTATTACACGATTCTGTAGTTCTGCCACGCTACCCATTGCAATTAGTTGTTTAGAAGATAAAAATGGAATTGATTCGCGAGTAGCAAGATTTGTAATGCCTATAGGGGCCACCATAAATATGGATGGTACGGCTCTGTATGAAGCAGTGGCAGCAATATTCATAGCTCAAGTGCGAGGTATAACTCTCAGTCTCGGAAGTTTAGTAGCAATTAGTATAACAGCTACAGCGGCTAGTATTGGAGCTGCAGGAATTCCACAGGCCGGTCTGGTTACCATGGTTATGGTTCTGGACACAGTAGGTTTACCAGCTGAAGATGTAACACTAATTATCGCAGTTGACTGGTTGTTGTATGTGTTTTAGTTACATATTAAATGGCACCGAAATTCCTACATTAATACTTTTTAGGGATCGATTTCGAACAACAATCAACGTAATGGGAGACTCGCTAGGGGCTGGCATCGTTAACTACATCAGTAAAAAAGAGTTGGAACACAAAAACACCAACAATCCATAGTATTCTTTTGGTAACATTTAATGACAACCTCTGAGTTAAATAATTTATTTTCATATAACAGTTCTGTAGTATTTGTATAACAATAAACATTTACTTAATATTTTGCTCACAGCATTTGCAATTGAAAAACCACAATGTGTCGAACAGCTTTTTAGTTTCAATAATGTTGCAATACCAACAACAAAACAACATGATTTGTATTATGTAATGGCAACATTTCCCAACCAATCAAATCATTTTCCAAACAAACACACTCACCAAACAGGGTAAATTATAAAAATATGAGCTCCTAAACAGTTGCACAAACCCGAGACGTCCTATTATGCGTTGCCTCTATATATGTTTCAAAAAACACAAATTAATTGCAATATGTTTAATGCTAGAAAACTGAAAATATTACTAAAAAGTTTCATTTTGTTTGGTTTTCGTAATGTAAAGCATCGGTTGGAAAATGCTGTGTTTTAGGATCATTTCTAATAAAATATTAATTACATAAATAATGTGGCCTATTTCACACCAGCTCAATTTTTCTATACAAAACTTTTCAAATTTGCTTTAATATAATCTATGCTCATAAAATAGTCACATATACAATACCCTTTCAAATTGCAACACTTGGGTACTAAAACATCTAAGACAGTTACAAAACAATCCGACAACATTAGGAAGTTTATACCAAGTACTATCATAATTTGAGCCACACTTTAACGTATTATAGATATATTCATTTAGCAACAAACAATAATCTGATGTGATTCTTTTTTATGCCTATGGTATTTTTTTAAGTATCCATTATTTCGCAATGATACAAATTTAAAAAAACAATATAAACACCAGCATCTCATTGAAAAATGTAAATTAAATTAACTCAAAAAGCCTGCTATGCAACTATTTCAGTAGTATAATAATCATGACATTAAACAATGCAAAATTTATCTAGCACTATAATCAAGTAAATATTTTGGCTCAAGTGTAGTTGCACATCTTGCATCACACAAGATAAAATAGAAAAGTGTTTCTGTATAAAATATTTAATTTAAAATTAAAATAGCAACTTCATACCTCCGCAACATATCAACATTTTGTCAACTGATTTAACAGCCCAAATTAGTGAAAACCTTCAATATAAAGTTAATGCTTATTCTGCTATTCAATAAAAAAGTTTACTAAATTGGCTTTAAACCTCAACAAACACATACACAGTATAATCTAAAATTGTAGAGTTGTGCGAAGATCTAGTTGCTTAAAATACAATGTACCAGTATCATATTATTTAAAAAAAAGATCTACTCCTAATTTGTGACCCTGTTCAACATCCAATGGCACCTTAGGTAACATATTATTCTAACCCAATATTTCATAATGAAAATTATACAGGTGTACCTTGGGTTACGTCCAAAATGCGTACCAACAAATAGTAGTTATATTGTGAATTGCTATTTCTCTGTTATCAATTCGTCAAAGAATATCCATTTTTAGTTCAATAAATGCGTTTTATGAAAAAGTTTTTTGACACCAGCATCGTATCGATGGGTATAGTTAGTCGGAACATGCGTACCGGGTAGAAATATATGACGGTCGCATCTACAGTTTGTTTTACCGTGAGATGGTCGTAAGCTGAGGTACACCTGTATGTGTAAAATTAGCTACACGTCCAAGTATTAAAGTAATACTTAATAAGAGATATATTATTAATTTATCCTATATGCTTATGTATTATTGAATCTTTCCAACGAACTCTCTCATTACATCTTAGTTTCAGAGTATTTGCTTCGCACAGCTCTATACAATACTTAAATTGTTCCGACGATTATGTTTCGCACAATACAACTTTAAAAGGCGCTTTACTTTAGCTAAATATACTGTTCATGACAATAAAGTCGCTGCGCTAAGTAATTGAAAATTAGTGCAGCATCAGACTAAAGAGTAATTCTACGAAAGCTTTATAAAACAAAGTCATTTAATTAGGATGCGATTTTAAAATGCATCTGGAAGACAGCATTATCATTGTATAGTTTACTGCCTTCAAAGCACTTAGCTTAATGTACAGTTAATAACAACATTCACACAACAAGAATGGATGTCTGTCCGATTTTACACTAATCTTAAATGTTACAAGTTTCTTAAGTTTGATTTACTGTTCTTTTGGAGGTAAATGAGGGGTTGCACGTCTGCGCCGTTTGTTTAAAAGAGGATTATTAGAATTGTCCAGTGCCTTAATGTGTACCTGGTCGTAATCCACACGCATAGTTGCTAATGATCGAGTCATTTCTTCTTGCACTTCGGGCCACATTTCTTCTCCTTCCCGTAACATCCTATTTGTATGTAATGGCGTTTGAGGAACAGTGGTATATAGCTACAATTCAAAGGAAAAGTTGAGAATTACATTGTGCAAAAACACAAACTTATTTATAAATATACAGAACATTTTAAAGGCGCTATCATCTTTATAAATAATATATAAAAATATTTACTGCTATCCAATTGTTCCGCATAACTTGATCAATAGTAAATCTTTGGGCTGGGTCGATATTTAACATTCCACTGATCAACTCCTTGGCATCCTTACTAACATTTTGCCATTCAGGATTAGGAAAATTATACTGCCCCATGCGTATACGCTTCTTCATTCCAGGTGATATAGCTAAACCGTGATTGCTATAAAACGGAGGAAATCCGCACAATCTAAAATAACAAATAATTTATAGCACAATGAAACGAAAATTTTGATGAATTTAATTTAAATACTTACAGAATATACATAATGACACCTAATGACCATATATCACAGCTTTTATCGTATTTCTCTGGTCCAAGTACTTCAGGAGCTACAAAAAATATTCACACCATTTACATAAAAAATCAACAGACTTTACATAATTAACATAAGAAGCATTTAAAACCAATAATATAAAAATTACCTCGACTCTACAAATGAAAAATGTAATACATTAATCGATGTTGGTGTACCAAGTACCTTTGCCAACCAACATCCTCAGTAATTTGTATTTAAATTGGGTTGTAGCGAAAATTTTATGTGAAAACAAAACCTCACGTACATGGAAACACAGGCATACTGATCATTTTACCCATATATAATAATCACTTACACTTACCGACATAGTATGGCGTGTAACATGGAGTTTGCAATGTATTTATATGGAGAGTTTCTTTTGCAAAGCCAAAGTCAGTTAACTTGAGAATCCCTAAAGGTCCTCCTTTTGTATACAACAAATTTTCAGGCTTTAAATCGCGATGAGCGATGTTACTGTCATGAAGGTATTTTACTGCCAAGCAGATTTCATGCATAATTTGTGCCGCTTCTGTTAAATAAAGGTTTCAAACAAATGGCTACACTTATGAAAATAAGAATTTTACCTCGTTCTGTAAATGCACCATCTTGACGATCCTGAATTCTTTGAAACAATTCTCCTCCTTCCATACTACATACAAAGATTAAAACATTAATTAATACAGTATACATGTATGTCTGAGTTTATTACCATTCCATGACGACGAGTAAGCATTTATTGTTGTTATGTGTGTTTTCATAAACGTCGATTATGTTGACAATGTGTCGACATCCGCTAGCTTTCCAATGCAAATCTACTTCACGTCTTGCTTTTACAGAATCATGTAATACCTTTGAATAAAAATTACGTCACTACATTTGAAAAACCATCGTCTAAAAACAATACCTTCAATGCAAACTTCTCTTTCATGGCCTTCGAAAAACATTCAACCACTTTTCCATTAATACCAAGTCCCAAAACTTTACTGGTAATTTCGTAATCATTCAAGATTGGTGTCAGTTTTGGAGTCCGTGTAGCTGACTTAATGGCGTTCATTTTTCAAAATTTGTACAATATTTAAAATAAGAATTGCACTAAATCGAACAGGTTATGTTTGCTTAAGTACACATCCATAAGTTTTAACACTACAATTAATGATTTATAGAGCTCAAGTTCTTCGCAATTAAATCTTGGTGCCTTAGTTTGTAAAAAAAAAAACAGAAGTTATAAATTTTACGAAAACAAGAAGCACCTAAACAAACGGGGAGAACCCCCACACTCAACCACGGTGTCTAATGCACCGTTCTGTGAGAGCACCATTAAGTTTAGACAGTATCTGGTGTAAGATGTGGTTCGTGAACTAAACTTGCCAATAGTAAAATACATTTTAAATTTGTATATTACATATAAAACGAAGGGAACTATCTAAGTTTTTATTTTGCTATATTAATAAACAACATAATTTCATAGTAAATGTACGAAATATGACATTTAGAGTATTATAGAACGACGTTTACGTCCTTCGTGAACTACGCTTATTCTGTTTTGGGAGCTGTTGTATAAGTTGCGTTCGGGACGCTGTTCCCAGAGCAGAGTGGAGTGGAGCGGCGCAGAGTAAGAGCGTAGTCACGTGGTATCTAGAGCCTCAAAGGGTAAATCTCGAGCGTTCGGGACGTGTTCGTGCTGATTTTTCTAATTTAAAGAAAGATAACCTCACTATTTTGTTATAGACCGGTCTAATCATGGGTCGCCTTTAAAATGTTTAAATGTTTACCACAGGTCAAACAAACAAAAGATGCTGGTGCTACGAATTTCTAAGATTTTTTAAACTTATTTGATAATAAAATTGATTTAGAATGGTATAAACCATTTCACGTTTCAAAATTTTGTTTACTGTAATGGTAAATAACATCAACATTTAATTAGTACAGAAGAAATTGTAACTTGGCATGAATTGGATTATAAAATATAGTAACTAGCCTATTAATAATGTATCTATTACAAATTAGTGAACTTGACCATAGACAACTTGACACAACAGGATTTACCCCATACCTGATTATAATAGGTTGTTTATTTAGGAAGAAGATTCTAAGAAAGGGATTGACATACAACTATTTAAGGGAGTTAAATTATTTTAAATTTAGTTAATTGCTACAACTCAACAGTTAAGGTTTAAGGTAAAATTTTATAGTACATAGTTTCAACTTCAACATTCAAAAGGGCCTATGCAACAAATGAAATCGTTTTTCGTTAAAAATTATATCAAAAACATTTATTATTGATAAAAGTTAGCGCATGACATCTTAAAACTAATTTGTGTGAAATGTTTTCTGTTTCCATCTTAAAATTAGTTTTAGCTCACACCCTAACTTTTATAGGTGCGTTCGGGACGCACGCTCCCAGATTGGAGTGGATTGGACAGGATTGGAGTGAGATTGTAATCACGTGGTCTCAGAGCCTCCAAGAGTAAATCTTGTGCGTTCGGGACGTATAAGTGCAGAAAATCAGCGGATATTTCAAATATAAAGGTAACCTCACTATTTTGTTGTAGACCGGTCCAGACCGGTCTAATCAGACATCATTGTACGTAAAACAAGGAACAAATTGTATTGCTTCGAATTTGTTAGATTATTTGGTTATAAAATTGATGTAAAATGTCATGATATGAAACCATTTAACTTCCCAAAATTTTGTTTTAATAATAGGGAATTGCATCGAAAGTTAATTACTGTCCACAAGAAATTGTTGTTAACTAATGCAACACAATAACACGAAGCCTGGATGTTAACTGTATCTTATTCTTATGCTGTACCTGGCAATTCAAAGAATTCAAACGTAGACAATCCGTAATGCGCATGTCTTCTTTCGCGAGCTCAGCTTGCCCCAGCTTCAGAGGTGGTGCAAATTAGAGTAGATTTATTTACTCCACTTATGCAGTCCCGAACGCCCTTC